>JAWQFL010000005.1:0-185950 GCA_033442365.1 Creolimax fragrantissima
TATGTTTTATATATACAATTTTATTTATATCCGCAATAATCTCTTTTGATTTATAATATGTACTCTACTGTTTTACACTTGGATTCGCTGATGAATGTGTCTTTTTGTGGCGATTGTAAGCGTTGTGCACGAGTGTAACGTATTTGCTAGCATAGTACATCAAGATATTCATGGTACTTATTTCAAATTCTCACAAGTGCTGTCTGTTGGGATGCGACAACAACAACGCAGATGTATACATAAATTGTACACTCACGAACTACTCCCTGCACAGGAGACTGTAAGAGATAATTAACCGTCCACTCCCTAACAACGTCTTAAAGTCCAACATACGTTCATGTATATTAAGCACCTTAAATTGGAAAACAGTGCACGAACAAACATCACGTCGAGAATGATTCCACATCAGATGATCGTAACAAATAGTGAAAATCATATATACATACTATGACCAGTGGAAAAGGTAGTTCCGACATAAATCCTCATGTCGATCAAATATTCACAATATTCGCTAACATCAATTAAATCACCTCTTCGGTAAACTATACAATTGACCAAAGCACCTCTTCAGTGAATAAGTTGAGTTATTGTGGTAGTGTTGATGTATTTAATTGAAAACTTGACATCACCTGCAGAGGCGTACGTTTAATTGCGATTGTAGCGGATGTTACGATAGCTTCGCTGAATATTTCATTTTTGATAATCAACGAGTGTGAATAAACATCCGGCATCTAATACTAATGCTCGGAGCAGAGCATTATCGGGAAACTATGACAAAAGAAATGGAAGGCGTTAGGGTCAGATTGCAAGAATTTTTAGTAACTTTTCGTTTTTACCCAGCACAATATTGGCACAGACGGAGAGAATATGTACTCCCCAAAGTAAATATCACACAGTGTGTCGATCATAGACTAGAAGTAGGTACCAGCATGAAAAACGATGTACGAGATGCGAGCAATTCGAGAAAGGCGTCCAATTTAAAATGAGACTGCTCAAATATTTCAAATGGTCTTGACCCCAACTTCAATGCACAGTCGCCTATATAATTTTGTACGTATGAATTTATGTATGGCCACCAACTATGGAGAGACCAGTCTGTAGGTAAATACAATCTTGTTCAAGAATGGAGGTTACTACTTGGACTTTGCGAGGATATGTGTTCGAGTGTGAGTTTGTGTAGTGCGTTCAATCTAGGGTTCAAATCACTACCCCTTGAAAGCCACTAAAAGTACCTGGTTACTATGGTAGTCGCAAGGAATACACATACAAAACCCTAGTCATGAGGAACACACATACACTCGAACCTTAACTCACACCCACCCACATATACACACACTTGTATATATATACAACGCACACACACGCACACACACTCACACACACACTCACACACACACACTCACTTACTTACTCACTCACTCGCTCACTCACCGTCACTCATATATATATGTGAATATCTTATATATACAAGGTTGAACTAAAATACAACACAAAACTTCTACATCGTACTGAATCACGTTAACACGTCAATCTGAACACGTCAATCTGAGTACTTACGAGTGGAGAAAAAAGAGTCAGCGGCGACGCCATGGTATGGGTAACACCGCAAGAGGTGTTAATGTCGTTACCTCTATGGGTGACTAGCAAGAGCAGTGAGTATTTTTGCATGCAACATAGAAGAGGTAGTGCAGAGGCGCAGGCCCAGCAGGAATCCACGCGTCAAACAACAGGTATGATATTCTGTCTTATGGAAGCTTGTAATAAAAAATATAGTCATGTTTACTACTATTTTGAGACTCAAGATGTACAGGAAAGTTTGCATATTTGCACTATTAGTACGAAGCCAACAGCGTAACCATACATTCGTTTGAACGTACCGAAATGGACATGTCTACACGTATTTAATCAGATCAAGGTCTAGTTCGTTCTCTTTGATTTGTTGTACCTCTTATTTTCCTGTTTGTTAATATACTGCACTGCTCTCTCTATTTAATACACGCATACATGTGAATACATGCTAACACACCCCTACACTCGCATGAACACACCACACACGTCCGCACCCACACACGTCCGCACCCACACACGTCCGCACTCACACACGTCCGCACCCACACACGTCCACACGCACACACGTCCGCACCCACCCACACACGCCCGCACCCACCCACACACAGTTCCACACGCATATATACATATATAGGTGTACTCAAGTATATATTCATGCAACGCACAGGATTTTTTAAAGGTCTTGTGAACAGCCTTGTGGGTACAGTTGATAATGTGTTCGATTCCACTGCTTCGCCATTTCGTATTATTCTGAGCACAAAGAATAGTGACCTTAGCTTTGTAATATCAGTGGCCGATGATGCAGATGAGATAGAACGAGATTGGCAATGGTTAAAAGAGTACATGTGGCCGGTATGATTGCATCTCTGCACATTTATAGATTGTTTGTTGCATATATTGGAGTAACGAATTATTTTCGAAAGAGGATATAGTGGAATCACAACATAACTGGTACATTATTTGTTGTATGCATGCAGTCCGATGTACACGGCATTGTTTAAGGTTTAAAAAGATATACGTACGTTTTGTTGACATGTTGTCTTCATCGCTGATTTTAGCATGTTATAACTGTCGCACTATTTAGCACTGTATCGCGACTCCGCGAACGTGTTCATGCACTGCACAGCGCGTTTCAAGTGTATACTAGGTTAACTAAATAAAGCTTTAGTGTTTATATTCTTAGAAATATAGAATCTGTGAGAGTTGAACAACGTTCATGGTATTGTCATGAAGTGTTCTTGTATATGTCGTGGTGTAGACGGAGGTATATACATCGATATGGTGAACACACTTATTCTGTCATGTATTTTGTGCATGTCTTTACTTTGTACTGATAGGTACATGTTTATACATGTGCTATTTCAGAGCTTGGAGCAAGATGGGTACAAACACTTGCATCCACGCATTCGCTTCTTGATAATTCTATATGAACAATTCTTTTTGTGCAGGTGTTGGAACATATCGAATTACAATCACAAGCCCGCCAGTATATTCGGACGAAAATCGAAAGCATGGTCGTCCAGTCAAATGATGACAAGAGTACCAATAAGTTCAATCAAGCTAGCAGGGTTTTCCATCGAAGGTAGAATATACGCAGTACCAACTCCACACTCGTGTATATGGGTTATGTATGTATGCAACGTCGTTACGGCAAACGTGTATGATGGTACAGATTTTCTGCGCGAGTTATAGTCCGGCCATGTGATAAAATAACCACACACAAACTAACGGGGCAATCAGGAGTTCGCAATGAACAGTTGCAATCATGTATACGTATTACGGGGAGTGGAAAAAGTAGTTCCCCATATATAGTGTTGTATTTGGTGGTCGATTCAAAGAAGACGATACAGGCATCATCATCGCTGATTTTGATAGTGCCTTCGCAACGATAAAGATCGTCTTGTATACATGTACATATTTCTCAAAATGCGGTCCGAAGTGGTTGTTTTAATTACTCTCCTCTCCAGGAAACGTTACAACTACAATTGTCCCATTAAAATTTTCTTTCTTTGTTTACCCAAATGAGACACGTACACGAACAAACATAAACATGAGCACATATAAAGCCATTTTGTCTATTTCATTTTGTAGGTTCGATATGCCAAACCACGAAAATTTGGTCAACTATTATAGTAGCTCGTTCTGGCGGGAAATGCCCAGACAAGGGTATGTGCGCTCACATACATCCATGGATATGTATATATATGATACCTAGACACAAACGTAAGCACAGTCATCTTTATGTGTGAATTATGCGATGTTCCCGTTTTCTGTGATTTGGACAAAAGGGTTGTTTCTAGAAAGAGTTGTACATGTTAAACATACAAGTATTTTGATAGACGTATGATTACGAATTTTGAAAGAAAAGAGTCTGACAGACACGTACACATAGTTACTACATATATACGTGCACAATACTAATCACATAAATATGGGCAGCTTTATGAACAACAATAAGCGCACGGTTAGTATTGAAACTAACCCTGTCCTAATACTCTTTGTGGATGGGGGCTTATTGAATAGGTGGCTATACATCTCAGAGCATTATCTTTGCTTTCACTCCCTGATATTTGGTAAGGAAACAAGGTAAGAGTAACAGAGAATACTGAATGCCACGCTAATAGAAAAAAAGAAATCACTTCAAGATTAGGGATGAATGCACTGACGTGAAGACATGAAAACATATTGCTTATATAGCACATAGACATTCACTACATTTATATAGCCAACGTAGAGCACTACAGAAATTACACAAAAGTACTTCTCTTTCAATACATGGTTATTGAATATGACTGAATACAATTTTGTTGTACTTGATACATACAGATCATACAAGTGCGAACGCTTATCATTGATTCTACACACAATCACAATAATGCAGATTAGTAATCAAACTGGATGACATTATAGCGTTAGAAAAGGCATATTCATACAAAACAATTCCGGATGCCATTCTAGTCACAACCCGCTTAGCCTCAAGCAGAACTCACAACTACAACGACAAAAGAAATGCTTCAACAAATATGAAGTATGTTACGATTCGTGCGAATGTATGCGTAGGTACGTACATAAGTAGTACGAGGATCCACAAGTGTGAGTAATAATTTGTTATGTGATCAGTGTTATGTGTGAGTACTGACATGGAAACCATTGTTCGCTCATGAGAACCAGTCTACGTTTGTGGGCACACTTGTTTCCATCTGCACAATACAGAGCGCTAAACTCACACTCAATTACTCATCAGAAATTATATCACCTCTTCGTGACGAAATATGTATTTAACAGATATCAGTTTGCCAATCTTCTTCGCCGTAACGAAGTGTTTACCATTATTCAACAATTGGTATGGAACTAAGTGAATTGGCGTGTGCGCTTATATATGATGCTTTATCGCTCCCTTTTTTCATATATTTGGACGCGTTCTTTTGTTGTGATTTCTCTTCCTTTTGTTTATCTCCGCTCCTCATCCTTGTTATTCAAACATTGCATATAGTTAAATCGTGAACTCAAGCGCTTACTAGATATCAATGAGAGTCACGGCGATCATCACGTCGAAGGTCTCTCCATACAGGCTCCTGATACAAGACTGATAGATAAAAGCTCTGGTATGTATTGAACATGAAAGCCTATGCCTATATATAGAACCCTCTCTTGTACGTATATAGTGATGAATCTGTGCATGAACGCAACGGGGGTGTGTGAATTTCTACGCAGTGCCTTTTAATCAATAGCACTGCCTTCTTGGTCATTATTAATTCGAGATCCTCATATTCTGCAATTTTGACGCCAACACCAACGTACTTGTGTTAGAATTTGAAGTTACGAACATACTGCCAAGAGTACTCTCCCCTCGAAATGCTCAGCGAAAAATACGTGCTCCGTCAAGTATAGACGCAGACAGCAATCCAATTGTAAACACAGGGTGCTCATATGAGCTACTAGGCCTGAATGGAGACTCTTCAACTATAAAGAAAGGAGCAAAAGCTAGTTTGGCTTCACAGATGAGAGATATTGAATATAGAGATCTATACAGACTGCCCCGAACAGAATGTCTGCTGAGTGTCATTCAAAACTGTACTCTTTATCTACATTGGAAGAGAACCCACGCCCCCGGTACCACTTAAGCATACACATGCATATGACTGTATATTAAGAAAATTTTATGAGGTGTATAGGTTGTTTACATGAAGAATTGCAAGGCTATGTATGTAGATTCAGCTTGATGACAACTATATATGTCCAGCATTATGTAATGCCTTATCACTCGAAAGACGTGCGACGGCGTGTTATGGAAATTTGGTTCTGTACTAATGTTTTACGTGGAGATTTGGACAACATTCTATCTGAACTCAATGGAATGACGAAAATATTAAGTTCAACAACATAGCAAATACATAATCACATAGGACAAGTGCATTTGTGTGTTCATACAGTGTATTGTGAATTTTACATTGCACAGGCAAGCTCAGCTTGTCGGAGAATTTTTTATGCTTTACATCGAAAGGACACTCCGCGGCTGACGTAGTTCATGTGGTCATCCCGTACATAGACGTTCTACGAGCTACCCCAGTTGGTAAGCTGTAAGTGTGTTTATGAGTGTGTTTGTGTGTGTGTACAAGGGCAGATGAATATGTACGAATATATTTTCAGATGTACTGCAGAATATGTAATTAGTACAATGTGTGAAGTAAGCATGATTTCGCAATGTGCCAGTCTTCTGATTCGTCAAGATGCGTGTTTCAACTAGCTGTGAATGGGAATGTGTAAACATACACATTTTCACATTGCAACAGACGAACACTAGCACTGAAACTAGCGCTCGCGTAGCACGCTAATGCTGACTCTTTCAATCTCACTCACCCTCATGATCTAACTTTCGTACGGATACACAGAATACACCGATGTAACAAATGCCGTTCACGTACACGCTCATGCTGGAGTTGACTTTATTTTCGGAAATCTAACGGACAAGAACAGACAAACCATCGTGAATGCTATTCTCAACACTACGATAAGAAAACGTAACAAAGAATTGGATGTATGTATGATCTCGACTGAAAAGCTCAGTAGAAACGAGAGTATAAATTTAGGTAAGAATGAGAGCTTGGACGCAAATGAAAGTGCTAACATTAAAAGTGAGGGATTTACGACAAGCACAAATGTAACGCCAAAGGACAAAAAAGATGCCAATGGAAAACGCAATGAGAATCATAAGGAACTATACAAACTGCAGCCGCCTTTGATGACATTATTCGGACTCAACATGCTATCAGTCAATCATAACGACGATGACGATGGCGACGACGGCAACATCTCCACCGAAGGTATATGCATTGTAAATGTGCAAGTCCGTAATTAGCATGGCAAACATAAATGTACATGATGTCCATTCCCCGGTTGGGCATATGTACACACACATGTATTCATACATCATGATCAGGGCTGTATAATACATAAGGTACACCGATATGTACTTCACCTTTTGCAAATACTTCTTTTTGTAGCACTGTCAATGAAGTCGGCTCCTCACAAAACAATCAGTTGCCATAGCCTAGCTAGCAACACCTCAGTAAATTCTCGGTATGGAGTTGTTTTAGTATAGAAATTTGCAAGGTTGAATTATAATCGGAACGAGAAGCAACAGAATCCGAGAGTCTGTGTACTGTTGTTGTATATCCAATGTGTACACTGTGTACTGAGTTCATTCTGCTGCGAATGAAACTGCCGGTTTAGTAAACGGGATAAAGGTGTAATGTGTTTGTGTCTGCGTCTCTGTGATATCTGACCATGTCATATATATTAACCCGTGCTTTTTCTGTAGTAAATCTTCACGAGTAGACATAACGACGACTGATGAGGCTTTTTCAATTGGTCAGTTTCCATCGAACACCTCCCTCTCGTCAACAACAACTATTGGTGGGTGTACAAACTGCATATGTGGATGTAGTTTATTCGAAAACCCACAGACGCTTTGATCGTGAATCTGAAGTTGGCTTTGTTAGTTTGACACATAGATTTATCTTTCGTACCCAAAGGTTGGCTGTGCTAGTTGTTGAATGACAATGAGTTTCAGTTCTAGTCATGTTACCAACGTAAACACATAAATTACAAAATCTTTATATACTCTATGATGGTAATTTTTTATTCACTATTACACCAGATGAAACGTTTTCCAGTCAGAAAGATATTGGTAAAAGGACAGTCAGCTTAAGTACACCACAAACACGAGAGCCAGACAGCCACATTGACGGTATGAATTATATTTCTGCGTGCTAGTTACTTAAAACTATCATGAACAAATGAAGTATACACACGATGTTGTTGAATTCAACAACTTAATATATTCTTTGAACTGTTCTGAAATATTCATATAACACTCACGTATTAGGATGTATATATTTTAAGTAGCGATATACATGTATATTAATGAAAATGGTCTCTTGATTTACACTACTTTATCCTCACGTCATATAGCCGTACGTTCACAGTTGAAGATTTCTCTATGGGAAAACCACTTCAGTGAGTTTGGCCGAGGCACGTGTAAGTTTCGAACCTCTGCTGATCGCCTGCTTATGATCAACGGTATTCCAGACGAAATGAGAGGAGTATGTGCGTGTTTGTGTTTGTGTCACGTTGCACATCGATTTTCTGTCATGTAAGTGCCACTGTATGAATAATAGCCTGTTTGCTATTTCGTCTATGTGTATATATAGTGATAATCGTATATACAATAATAAAAAAATCTAGTTTCTCTTCTAATGTTTTCTTCATCGAAAATTTTAGGAAGTTTGGGGTATGTATTGTGGGTCCACTGCTGAAATGCGGTTGAATGAAGGCTATTATCAGCAGCTGTTGCAACAAGTAGAGGATGTGCCTACCTCACAAACTACCGAGGAAATTGAACGCGATCTTCATAGGGTACTATTTGCATGTTCGGTTATGTTACTTCTCAGTCTGTTGAGTACGTGAGTGATGCCCCATCACAATTTTTAGAAATCAAGCATGGGGTTGATTTTATTGCCATGTTTAGATTGTTTGATGAACGGTATGTTCAATGCTGTGAGTGTATCTGTTGCTCTAAAAAGGTAGCTTGTAATTTGTTGTTTATACCATTTGTGGAGATTTTTTGAGGGGTTTGATTTGCCATGAGGCATTATATCAATGTTGTTGTGATCCGTGGGCATGGGCATACATGGGTATGAGTTCATGTTCAAAGTGCTTTATATTTTGTTTGTTAGTTTTTTGTTTGAGCTTTTATGCATATTGCTCTTAAGCTTTCCAACTTGCGCATTCGATTTATTCAAATTATAATTGACGAAATGCAGTACAAATATGCTATGTTCACTCTGCCCGTACGCACATCTTTTTCTGCTTTCTACAGTCGCTTCCAAACCATCCAGCTTATCAGAGTGAAATAGGCATTACAACTTTGCGAAGACTTTTAATCGCGTACTCAATACGGAATCCATCCGTTGGTTATTGTCAGGTGTGACTCATACTCCATATAAACATGTGCACACATAGAATACATATGTACTCTCGCTAACATGCTCAAACTTCTTAGGCAATGAATATATTGGCGTCAGTGTTTCTTCTCTATGCTGGTGAAGAGGATGCATTTTGGTTGCTATGTGCTGTGGTAGAACGACTTTTGCCAGACCATTACCAAGCAAAGGTATGTTCAGGGGGGGGGGAGGGGGTAACAAGTCCAAACCTGTACGTATATTTGCATATAAGTCCATACTTTTCTCGGTAGTGCATGTTAAGGTTTGAGGAAATCAGGTTGTTGCTTCGAATATATTCAGTTCTCAATAGACAGCTTTGTTGAACGTATATTTACGTTCGTAAACTAGTAGCGGGATACACGTATGGCAATATGACAGACCAGATTTGAACCGAAATAATAGAAAGTATGCAAAAAATGAAGTGCACTATGACTAGGTTTGCACAGGTCGTGTTGGGAGCTATGTACAGACTTTCAACGTGATTAGGTGATCCGTTGTTTTTTACGTATATTATCAATGCGCATGTATGTATAGCCAACCGTCACATATTCATATCTGAGGAAGAGCTTCTCGCCTAAATTTAAGAACACGTGCATGTACTTTCTACACGTTTGTATATGTACATCATACAATTTGCATTAACCGAAGTATTACATCACGCGAAGGTGGTGGGTGCATTAGTTGACCAAGGCGTGTTTGAAGAGCTTGTTACGAGATTTTCACCGGAATTGAGTACACATCTGTCGGACAATAGTGTGATCAGTATGATAGGTATCAGTTGGTTCTTAACTTTGTTCTTGTCTACCTTCAAACTGCCAGTAGCGACTTTGGTAAGTATTTTGTGTATATGAACATGACGTGCCATACATATCTACTTGTCTTCTAGTCAATATCTGTCATGTGAGCAAGATGATAAGATTAATAGTGGCCGAATTTTTGCTCTTGACTGGCTAACTTAAGTTTAAGCGCATCACAAATGGCTCTATTGTCGTTGTTTGTGTCTTTGTTTTTTACTCGATTTGGTCGCGAGTAAATTGAAAAGTCCTAACGTATCCAACATAGACTAAGGGACAAATCAGTGTGCATTGCTGTGTGTAAATACATTCGAATGTATAGATATACACGTACACACAACCATACAACTATATAAATACAGGTGGCTGATTGTTTCTTTATGGATGGCTCACGTGCATTGTTTCTGATTGGATTGGCCACCTTGAAGTGCAATGAAGGGCAGCTATTGGCAAAGGCCGATGGCGGTGATATGCTCTCTCATCTTAATGATTTTTATAAAAGAGTGTCACAAAGGTATACAAGCTATGCTCGCACCGGCAGCACATACACCAACATATACGAAAATGGTTCACATTGAATCCTGTTCCATGTGCACAAATCATTGCCGTATTCTTGCTTTTATCAAGACCTAACCTTGAATAGAGGACCACTCCGCTTCCTTCCACTCTCGATACGAATCATACATATATATATATATATTATGAATTTAAGTATTGAACTGCCTTGAATAGAGGACTCCGCTTCATCATATATATATATATATATATAAACTATAAGTTTCAGTATTGAACTGCAGAGAATACCTTTACCAGGTACATGGCATGAACCGTGGGTTCACTCTTTCCGTCAACCGTACGGATGAAGTTCACATGCACATGTATAGTGATGGTCAATGCAACAATCGCTCGTCCAGCTCTATCAATCTCGACCACTTTATACCATATACAAATAAATACGTGTGTCTATTGCGTGCTCATGATAAGTTTTATGTCGCGCCCGAAGAACATACGTGTGCACAACTGGCATATCCGTGAAATGTAATGTGTTCACAAATATTGGTTTCCTCTCATCCTTTCTCGTATAATTCCAATAAGAAGTTATATATTCGACCATGAACTTAATAGCCTACTCATGTCTCGCACATAATATATACTTCTACGCAAACCCAACACATCCTCACATATAATCCATATACAGTTATACGCCCACATCTACGCCCATGATGAGTGACATTGTTGCTTGTGCGTATGCTGACTTTGATGACATCTCAGTGGACAGGATTACTGAACTGAGAAACCAAGTCCGGCTCAGAGTAGTGCAGTCCATTGAAGAAAGTGCAAAAAAAACTGCGCTCAGGGGCATAGGTATGAATACATTCGTATAAATGTGTGGGCATATGTGTATGTAAAATAATACTCAATTAAATGTACAGCCCGTTTGAAAGACTGAAGGCGCAATAAAGTGTGTAGTGTGTCAATATTTGGATTAATCTGTTCACTGTCAAAAGAATACTTAATAATATATGCAAGCCCTGACACTTTGCACTTGTATACTCAGGCCAATCGGATTTCACTCATGTGCAATTAGAAACATTGTATGGACTATTCCATGCAGGACGTCAGAAAGGTAGCGATTTCGGTCGCCAACAGCAAATGCCAAAGTGAGTGAATAGCACAAACAATAGTTATTGGACGTACATTATCACCAATCATACATACCTAGTATATCCATCCTACGCAATTGGATCCTTCTGGTGTATCGCGTATTTAAATGCACATTATGCCTGCTTGAATATCCACTTAAGCATAATGCACATGCATTAATGGGTAATGGGTATGCATGTGCTTAAGCATACAAATTTATCGTCAATTGTGCTACACTACATGATGACAAATATGCCTTTCCACTTTTTCATACACACATATATATATACGTAATACATCTACTCTGTCGTCTCTCTCCACACTTTCGCAACACACACCTTACATAGCATAATTTATATCCATTGTAGATCATATTTCCTCAAGGTTTTTACTCAAAAAACACCGTGGCCATCTAACGAATTGGCTGAACGAATGTTTTCTTGGCTTGTGGGAGCCAAGAATAGTAATGTGGTCGAGGTAGGTAATGTTTGCATCTAATACACAAACAAAAATGTGTGTTACATTTGTAATTTTGGTGCGAAAAGAACAATGCGTACTAGCTGAAGTGTGTACTGACTGTCGGACAGGAGTACCTACCTGCACTTCAATGCACGTATATATAGGAGTGTAGATGTGCAATGGGAACATACATATTGAGGGCCGAACAAAAGTCTAGTAAACTGATTCTACACTCATCCTATACAGATTATTTCCTTTCTCACAACATCATTAATCTGCGCACTGTTAACTTTTTTACATGCATGTGCCAAAAAAATGTAATGGTTTAAAACAATACGTGAACAACCTACTCACTTGTGCTTTTCCATCTGCATGTGCTGTGTTAGTTTGGCCCCTTCGTGCTGGGATTTGGTACTGTCTGCTATGGCAACCTTAATGACAGACTAAGACTATTGTTTGATATTCACCGCACTGGAGGCACAATGAAAGATGCCGATGCCAATGACTCTAATCCTAGCATAACCCAAGTATGTAAGCGTACACACATGGACGTAAGAAGTTTTTTTCAATGTACGCTACGCTATCTTTAGTTTATGATCCTTTTGCTTTCCTGAACATACCCTTATTCTCGTGTGTGTAAGAGTGTTTGTTGGTGTATTAACATTATAACCATAACCCACGTAAGACTCGACCCAATGGATGTTTAAGGGACGCGATCTGTGATATATCCAGTTATACTTTGGATTCAGAACAATTTATTCCATGCCCAAAAAATGTCCTCGATGGTCTAGTTGGTTATGACGTGGTTCTCATAGTTCAAATGCAAATGCAAATGTGTCATTCCGAGGTCGCAAGTTCGACTCTTGCTCGGGGAAATATTTTATTTTTATTGTGCTGTGGTTGTTTGAATGAACCTATAATACGATGCATTGTTGTAATATGAAAGCACGAACACCTAGATACATTGAGATGCATTAATATGCAACATGATGCGTACGTGCATTTTGGCCCATTCTCTTTTCGTCAAACATGCAAACTTGATATACATATACAGGAGGTGTTTGTACATCTTTGGAAGTCAATGTACACCATCGTATGCAGTTCCCACGACGCCCAGTACTCACGTGATAAAGATCGCAACGACTATTCAGCTGATGAAGTTCAGTCTGTCACTGTATTTGGTCGCATGTGTCTCGAGCTGGCCGCACAAGAACATTTTCATGATAGGAGTGAAACTGACGCTGAAAGGAGATTTGTAAGTGAGAAAAATGTTTGTGCAGGTATTCATTTGGATGTAGAAAAAGTAGCTACAGACATGAGTTTGCACAAGCCTTTACCCGTAAAAGTCGATGGGCCGTCTGATGAGGAGTGGGAGGGTAAAGACGATTTGAACGAAAATTTGAAAAGAGTAGATTCCTTGTCGCTAGAAAGTTCAGGTTGGTATTTAAAAATATGTAAACTTATGTAACACGTTTGCAGCGATATATACGATTCTTCATACGATAGTGACGCAGTGTTTGTTTCATTCTTGCATAGAACGAAAACTCTTAGTCCATTGGCGTTCTTTCTGCTTGACGATTGATATTGCCCCCCCTTTAATTCCTATACGCACTATACAGCGCCCATCTCCTACAGTATATTTCGAACTGCTGTATTGACGCAAAGGCATCTAACTATATTCTTCGATCGCCCTCATCGTATTAGCACCAAGCCACTGCAGTTGTAAGCATCACAAGCAAACGAAATTACATATATTAAACGGACACGTATTACACCTTGTCCTGTTCAATCTAATATACAACAATAAAGATTAAGTTCGATGAGATCTACAGAGAAAGTGTTTCAGTAGATATGTATATATTTGTTGATATTTCGCACGTAACGATTTGCACTCAATCCATTCTATGAAATTTCACTCTGGCAGAACGTAGCCAAAAGTAAACGGCTATGGATGCTATGGATATAATCACCTCTTTCTGTTCTAATATCAAAACGTTAGAATATCCTAGATGGAAAAATACTTAAAAGATTAGATTTGCCATTCAAATGAAGCCCTGCTTTTAAACAGAAAAAAACCAAAGGTAACTGACTACATGCCATCATCTGCGAACATGCCTGTACAACGAATAATATGGAAACCCAACATATGAGACGAGAACCGAGCCTTGTAGTTGTACAACCAACTGCACAATTCCGAGTGGTTATGTCCACACATGGTACTTGAGCACATACAAAAAATTGAAACATGTTCACCGTTTGGAATGAGGAATACATGCGATTTATAATATGCTACCACATAGTGTGAGTCAGCCGAAATGAGTATTAATAAACTGAGGATCCTCTATTCATAACAAAAGCAACTGCAATAAGCATTGTCCTATGTGTCTGAAGCTACTTCGCGTATGTTCCTTCACTCCCCAATATATCACGAAGAAGTCTTACTGCCACACCTATAGCGTTTTAGTGTACTATTGGAGTAACGTCGTGATTGTGTATGATCAGTATATCAATATAAAGGAAAAAGTAACAGTCATACATTGTATTTAGAGATTCACAGCAAATCAGTGCCATGATTCTACGAAGCATAAGTACTTGCATAAATCGGTATATATGTGGTCTCTGCGATATTTATATTTTGTGGCTATTTTATATATATGACAGATCGAGATATGTGCATGTGCACGAGTGTGTGTGTGTAGAGATAGGCACAGAGCATAATGTTAATTAACCCCATCTTCACTCACACTCACACTTGAACACACGCACTCAATGATATACTCAGTCACACACACCAATACGCGCATATATTCACACTCACTCACTCACATACATACTCACACACTCATTCACTCAAACACACCCGCACACTCATTCACTCAAACACACCCGCACAATCACACGCATACATACACACACATACATACATACAAACATACAGGGTATGACAGTCTGCGCTCCAACGCAAAACGGAAAGGACTAACAGTCATCACTTATCTTGCAATCTGTATATTGTGACTCGTGACAACATCCTAGTATCCTGTATATTTCTTTAAGGCAGAGTTTGGTTATTGCCCATGCAGTAATAGTTGTGGATTTAGGTACGGCCAGTGATGCCCAACCTGTGCGTCATGAAGTGGGCGCCTTTCTAGTTTATTTATACTATTGTATTCCATTCCAAATAACAATCCTGTTTGGAATATAGAACTAACAGGTGAATAGTGGAAACTCGGTTTATTCAGAAGGTAATACAATATAGAATCCAAATGCCTGCTATTTCAGAGGATCTTACTTTGGTAATCTTGATGGGCCTGTTGCACTTTGGGAAACCATCGTGAGGTGTTGTCCAGATTCATGCAATACAGTATAGAAGTATGGGCTAACCGTGAATTTCCAGTATCCCATGAATGTAGCGTACAAGTTTTCTAACCAACATAGACTTTTCGCCCATTCATGTCCTGGATCGCCCTGTTGTTGGATGAGTAATGATCTCGACTGTTTTGGGCAATCCTATCTACGAAATCAATGGCCTGGCTAACTTCAATATTTCTGACCTTCTTTTGAATATTCCAGCTTACAATCTCAGAGCACGGCGGAGTAGTTAGACTTCCTTCGTACATGTACACTAGGCTGTTCCTATCCACGACTTCGTACAGATCGATAGTTCGTGTGATCTGTTGTTGAGTGTGAATGACTTGTGGCCAGTCTTCAAAATGAACACCGAGCGCGGATTCCAACCATAATGATAAGTCGTCTACATCTCTGTTTGTAGCTGCATGATAGATCTCGAAAAAGATCCCATACACTACGAGCGATTCATCGTTGCAACTGTGTACCAAGTGAACTTCCATCTCGTATGGGTGGAGATCAATCATGTGTTCGCTATGATGGTGAAAATGAATGTTGGTCAGAACACAGGTTCTTTCGTCGCTTGTCATTATCGTACAGTTCTCGAATACGGATTGTCCATCCGCTGGCTTTATTATAATTGTATGTCCATCATTCGCAAGGTCGTACCTTTCAACTGTGCAAAACTCGGGAAATATGAGCCTTTTCTTGCTAGTACTGGGGATTATATTTACGGTTTCAATATTTATGGGCGATTGTATGTTCCCAGTTCCGCAGACATCTGACTCATTCATGTATTGCCATTGACTCTGTAGAGAGTATGTAAAGGTAGTGTTCTCTGCCTTGTCTCCTGACGGTATAGCGTGTACAAATGCCTCTAGTGACAAAAGGCATGCAAAGGCGAGGACGGGGAGAATATTTGAAGTTGAAGACATTATTGTATATTATCGTTCACCTCAATTGTGTTTTGCAAGTGTGCTAATGGTTGTCCTCTTATAAACTTTAAGAGAAACATATGCGGGCAACCCCTATTCCTATGAGACCATGGATTGGTCGATTGACTTTGATCTTAATCAATTGATTGATTGATCTTATGTCAATTCATACTTTGATGTCCATCATCGACGGTGTTGAGGGTTTGAATCGACAGTGATCATTTATCATTTCCATTCGTACATACCTTGTCATCGTCAGTGTCAATGAATGTATGTAATATCATTTGTGTATCTCAAGTCGAATGTGGATTATTCATTCGGGTACTTACATACTTCACCTTAGTACTCGACTCTGGTGTATTTTCAGTTGAGTAGGCAATGCTCGAAATGCTCTTTGCAAATGTCATTAAACCCATGAACTTTCATGAATGTCATATCGTGTGTTGCCTTCGGTTAAAAACGCTGTAGACAATCATTCGTATGTAAAATTTAAAGAACTTTGATTGAGTACTAGAGCAAAATTTTATCCATAGTATATTGACATTCCAATGTTTAACAATGACCTTTCTATATGCATAGTATTCCGTACAGCCTTAGCTTATTAAACATTGAACTCTCAGCAGGAATGCTATTAACTATTCAAATATTTACCGACAAAGGAGCGTCTTATTTGTAACAGGTCCTGAATTCAAATTCTAGATACAGGATCTCAATACATACTGGAAAAAGTAGAAAAGCGATAGCCATATCGAATCTATATTCATAGTAGGTATGTCAAAGGTAGAAGCACACTTCCTCCAAGAATTGCGTTATAAACTTCTAGCGCTAAACTCTGTGAAAATGTTTTAAAATGGTAACACTTGAAAAGAGTGCAACAGAGGTTTTGAAATTTAAAAATGAAATTGTTGAATATTTAGAGGAATACGATGGGGAAGCCATTTTCCATGAGATAACCCATTCTAAAAGTTTAGTGAAAAAGTCTTCATATCGGTGAACATCTAGTTCATGGTTAGCAGCATCAGTATGGCAGATGACTGGGAAAAAAAACTCCTCACCTGGTTTGTACGACCGCAAGATTTAATTTTAAAATTGAGGTACCGTCGTATTGTGTGTTCGAAGATGTGCATTAAATTCTAATATACTTGTGCAGATACACATTGAGTGTGTACCCAGCGGTATAATACATTTGTGTATTAGGTTTTGTTTTGTTTATCCGTTACGCAAAAGTTGTAGATCTCGGAGATGGGTAGAATTTGTGAATTATGTTCTTTCTCGATCTGAACCATATACATATCTATTTTGAGTTTAATGATAGTTTTGCGTGTACAGTTGGTTTGGGATGTGAGATTTTACCTGTGTGACCTTTCGTTTGGATATAGGGGTCGCCCAAGTTTTCTCACAGACGAGTGATTAGCCGTTGCAACCTACATAGATAGCTAAGTCGGGTTATGAGTAGATGTAATACTCTTCGAGAGACAAAATGCTCGTGATATTTTTGATTGCTAGGAGTATATTCATGAGCGCCATCCTGTGTAGTAGCCTGAAACGACAAAACACGTCACCGAAGACCAGGGCATATCACAACAAACACATTGTGGATACCCTCGCAAACGGTCAGGTAAAGAGGAACATACGTGGAGTCCGAATCACCGCTATGTAAAGTATAGTGATTGGCACTCGAGAATCAATCTGCAGCGAAATTTCTTGAATGTACTATGTTTTATTCGTGTGTGTGGATCTGTGATGCCCAATATCTTCTATATTTTTACCCTCTGTTCAACAAGAATGCTATCTGAACATCAGTTTGAATTGGCTGAAAGAAACGTCAAAAGGTGATTATTAACATTCTTGGTCTAACGGTGTTCTTTTGTCCTCAATTATCATATACGTAGCCACAACACGAAGAAATCCCCTTTATTCTCATCTTTCCTCCCCGTGTGCAGGTACACCCGCGAGTGTAACTAAACCTAAACTGCAACTACTATTTTCGACCAATTCAGTATGTGCAACACTTGTGCTCAACGAGCTCGCGCCGCGAACCTAGCGTTGCAAAATGGCATCTCCACTTCTGCTCTTACGAGGGTATGGGATATATCACCCATGCTGATGGAAAAAGTTACGCCCATAGTAACATTTTGCATATTCCGTTGTACGCTGTAATATACGTGCGCATACTTAAAGTGCAATGTGAATTCTTTCCACAAACAACAAAGCTGCACTTCTGATCTAAAATACCTCCATAACACCGAGTTGTACAAGAGAATATATATACAAGATGTATCAATGTGATGTTTAACATACGAGCATTTAGATGTATGTTCTGCCACCGAAGACCACGCCCACACCACAAAAGACTTACAATGCATTCTCACAATATCCTTTCTCGGTGTTTGTGAGGAGTGCGTATGTATGAAATAGACCCTTAACCCTTACACCGATATGGACGACTTACAGTGCTGCTTTTTACCCACGTACGTAAACGCGCATTTTTAAAATCCGGCTTACTCACTGGATAAACGCTTCCTCCTCCCGCTATCCTCAGAAGACTCGCTCTCGCTACGCTTTCTCTTTAAATCCCCGACAATGATCTGCTTCTCCTTCTCGCTCTGATAATCTCCATTCATGCTATCGTTTTCATCATCGCTCCCACTATCGCTGTCGCTGGCACTACTTGATAGCGAAGAGTTGGAGGTCTCACCATCGCTTACGGAGTCCCCACTTTTGTGTTCCTATAATAAATGTGCATATATGTGTGTGTATGTCCCAAATATACAGACATGCATGTGTACGTGAATGCATTGTTTGACCGTGAAGACTCTTAATGTATGTGTAGATAACACCCCAATAGGAGTGTATGAAGGTCAATATACATGACTGCCTTGATGCATAAAATGACTCTCGAGCATATAAACATACAGCCCCACAAACTCCTGTGCATGACATGATCCAACAAACTTCTGTGCAAGACATCAACCACGTCTCATTTACACACAAAAATGTATAAATATCCATGCTGGCTCATTGTTTGAAGCATTTTCCTTGAAACTCAGCCTACCGTCACTGTCATTTGGCTGCAATACAATACACTTATATATATAAACTCGCCCGTACATTGACGTGAACACACATATACACACACCTCCCCATCACTCTCGTCATTCAACACATCCTCCAAATCATCGTCATTGATACTAAGGTCGTTCTCGCTGTCATCATCATCAGATAAACCTAACCCGTGCACATCATCTATTTCATTTGCATCGTTAGTACTTGCTGTGTTAGTTGGTGAAGGGGCAGCCGGTGGTACTGCACGTATTTCTAGCGTGTGTTTGTCCCCTTCATTGATAGTGTGATTTGAATGATTACCAACAGACGTATCTTCTTGTTCGTCCCTGCAGATGAAGGAATAAAAAGTAAAAGCACTTTTACCTACGTATTGGATCATATACACAGGGGACTATCTGAAGGGGCTACCTCGTACTTTATCTACCTATCTTTTGAGTGCTACAAACACCTCTGATTTACATCAGAAAATAAAAGCAACGTTGATGACTACGGAACTCTGCAAACCTAGGCATGTGCAACCCCTAAACATGCATGTACACATAGGCAGCACATATAATTTTGTATGTATTCACATAGCAACCACACGTACGAGTCGTCGTCGCTTGAAATATCGTCCATCTCCTTATCCACTTCTGCATCCATGTTATCGAGTTCTGCAAAGCTGAGTTTACGGTGTACTGCCTCACCTGAATGGGTGTGCTCGGTTGATTCGTATTCCTTATTCCTTACAGGTACGCCCGAGATTGGAAAATCCTGTATAATAGAATAGGTATTAGTAAAACATACGTGTTTCCATTTGGTACATTAGGTATATAAGTAGTTCTCTGTAATACGTACTCGATTCCGCTCTATGTGACAATCCGCATTGAGCACAGACAGGGATAAAGTAGCAGGGTGTTCGCCGTAGCCTAGATGATAAACATACGCAAGGATCATTCTGTATGTGTGGACTGTTGTGTGTGCATCACGTTTGGGAGAGAAAAAAAACGTACAACAGAATAAAAAAACACACCCAAGTGCATTCACATACATCCCATCAAGAGTGAAAAATCCACAATACATACATCTTCATTCATTCGAGTCCATGTATTCATACTCTCCTTAAGCCACTCATAGTGCACCACACATACACCAGTCATCATCGCTGTGGCTTTGGTCACTTTTTCAGTGCTTGCATTTAATCCAACTACATGAGTGACGTCGTCGTCTAAATCCTTAAAACACCTCGCCCCGAAAGCTTCTGCCTATAGTTAATTGTAAATGGAGACAAAAACAAAACTATGCATAACTGAGTAGACCATTAAATTTCATGGATGTATGTATCGGAACAAGAATGTAGTGCTTTCATGTACATGTATGTTTGTGTGTGTGTGCATGTACAAGCACACACACACACTTTCTTCCATATGGGATTCGTTTCCGGGACCTCCATGGTTGGAATGATCGAGCTGAAGAGAATTCGACAGCCACTTAAAACCTCCTTTTTCAGAGACGGGATGATTTGCTTGACATTTGCCTCTCTCTTAAACTGTAGGTTGGCTTTACTAAAATACGATGCATGGATGCTCTTAAGCACTGGCTGTATATGTTTAGAAAATGAAGAAAATGAAGTAAGCAATTAATAGCTTCGTGTGTATATTTACATATGGACTACATAACGGGCTCATCGTCTCAAGAAAGGAATTATCGGTCCTAATTTGAACTTGCTACAAAAAGGAGTACGTTTCTTTGCTAAAATCTATGCATGTAATTACAGATAACCTGCGCAAGCGCATGTATATGTTCGTGTGTGATTGTATATGCACACGCTTGTTCCACAAGCTACGGAATGCAAGCTATCATATCTTGGTAATCCGTTAAGATTAGTGCGAATACAAGTTACTTAAGTTTACAACAAACTATACATATATATACAAATACTCGAATGTACGAACCTCTAGATAAATCAGCACTTCGTCGTTATCTTTAGGTGGTGCACCATTAAGCAATGGATCGGCTCTCTGCAAATTCGCATACAACGCAGTTAGAATGCTTTCATCGTCATCTTTCGATTTCCCAAACCTGGACTCTGCTTCAGCCTTTAATGCTTCTACTGACAGAAAGGCTTGCCGAATAGCTCCTAACCTAACCACCGCGTCCTTAAATCTCTGCATATTTGTCATGTTCATATGAGTGTGGTCTATATAGTGCAGGAATAATACACTGCCATATTTCCTCACTTAATTATGCCGAATGGCGGGCATAAGCATACGTACTTGCACGAAAATACTCGTATATATGTGTGTACGCAAGTGAACTTTTTTTTTACACTCGCTCGCAACACACATCTATAAATTCTCATATTCTCTCCAAAGATAAACAGATGCCACACCTCTGTACATAAAATATGTACAGTGTTTGTTGGTCTTCATTTAATCTACGCCGCCAATTCCGCATCGCAAATGAAAACACTTGGGTCAGATATTTCTCTTTCCCTATTCTCCACACACTTCACAAACACGTGGACACGCTGCTATATTATACATGCACATCTATACATAAAGATGAACAAACCCTAACTCTTACATACACTTTCACTCAGCATGCGTATAACCAACTTTAACGCATTGGATAGCGAAAGCTTCCTCCATGCCGCTAAATCCGTCTCTGGAATGGGTGAACTGGCATCGTCAGACTCATGCCATGTCACAATAGCTTGCTTCAACTTGGTCATACTAGGGTTTTCATGTATGATCGTCTGACTGTTATTCGCAGCCTCACTACCGTCCTTCTTGTCGCACTCCTCATTATTTGTCGTTTCATCCTTATTTTTCGTACTCACGCCCTTGGTCACGCCCTTGGTTGACGTGTTGTCACCCTTAGTTGCCTTTCCCTGATGCTCGGTCGACAGGCTCTGTGCCTCAATAAGCTTTGCTCTTTTCTCTTCATTCTGTAGTTGTTTTATATCCATTGCTGTAGCATTGATGTCAGGAACACCACTAAAAAAGACATAGGGAACAACCTTAACGAGATTGTTTACATCCTGCCATACGTCTTTTCGATCGTCAATTATAACCACCATCTCATCTCCTTGTGGGAATAAAGATGACAGTGCTTGCGCCTTGTACATCTGGTTTGTGTGCGGTGATAGTTGTTGTATAAATATCAGTGCTTATGTACACACACAAAGGAGATCAGGATTAGAAGGAACCACACCTGCAAGGTGTTCTGGAAACTCTCACAAAGTGGAGTCGAACTCAGAGGCGGGTTTAGGTAGGTTTGTGCATAGGCATGTAAGGGTGAGCTATGTTTAACGGGATTGTATATATATGTACTACGACCTTTTTCGGTTTTCAGTGATATCATAAACCCTAACCGATTACTTTGAATAAAGACGATGACACCGCTCAATTGGCATTCATACCCTTGGTTTAAGGATGCAGAGCGTGCATGTTTGTTGTCATAGAACGTAGCAACATCACTGAAAGCGACTACTTTCCAAGACACGCACTATTACAATTGCATGTACACAAGTACATATATACACTCGTGTCTATGTAAGCCTAACGAAAACCACAATATCTTGAACGAATAACCCTTTCAACGATTACCCAGGCTTCCTATTATTCGCTGTAATTTCTATGATCACATGCGTATATATACGGACATGACAAAACACATACTCATGTATACGCATACCTGATCAAAACCATCGTCTCTTGAAAGGATCCGCCCACTGAACATCTTACCACTTTCGTCTAATATGCTTGCTATTTTAACAGCGTATTCCCTACTTCCATGTGTGTATATATGGAGTTCATACAATGACGATAATCCATTCAGCAACTCTCTTACATACGGTCGCAGTTTCACCCAAAACTGAGTGGGCGCTGAGGGAAGGACGAACGTGTATATATCCTATGTGTATGTATATGCACATGGTGAGTGCATGCACACATAAACGGACAGAGCGTTAGTGATCGGATGAATGGACTCGGAGTAAGACTATGATTGAATTCAAGCCAACGCAACAGACGATTGCGTGCGGTAACAGGTAAACATAGCTAGCATGTATATTTACATCTTAATTGTTGTGAGTAGCTCCTATCACGCTTGTAAACGCATACGCATATTCAATGAATGTACTTACATTTCTTGGGTAGTTATACGAGCTTAGCCACTGATCCACATGCATAGATGCTGTTGCATGCAACAGCGTTTGGTCCAAATCCAGAATCAACACTAACTTCTTTTGTTGTATGAGTCGCTTCTTGTCCATCTGCCCTAATCTGTGGGCCTCTTGCTTTGAAACCTTCAGATCTGGCACACCATGAATCATTGAGACTTCTGCGTTGGCCTTGGATCCCGGTGCATCGCTGAAGTGTCCACTACGTAATTCGATCATACGAGTATTTGAATAGAATCCGATTCGCGAATGTGAGCATATCTATATTGCTGTCGCAAAAAAGCCAAAAAAAAAAAAAAAAGAAGCCAAAAGCCAAGCGAAATCAAAGAACTCTTTCGCGTTTATCAAAATTGATACAATCACGGGCACACTAACATTCAATACACACACACATACAAGGTTACATCCATTCCACAGCTGTTGCAAAGTCCCATAGACACAAGCTCATGCTTACAGGTCTCCTTGATGAGAATAATGGGGGTGCTGTACAATTCATTTTACATTCACACATATGAACAGAACATGAAAGTTTAACTCAGTGTAAGAAGTCAGCTTTATGAGGAATATGAAAGTATGACTAATAGGTAGACTTTAATTCATTTACTGTAACTAATTTATCGTAAACCTTGCGGTTGTGAGTTTTGATTGCGCTGTACTGCTATACAAAAAAAAATTCACGGCATCAATAAGGTATGATAACATGGAGATAGAAACAGCCTTGCACGTCATCCCAAGTTTAAGTCATGCTTGCATCAAACCTGATGCAGACACTAAGGGTCATATATAAAACTCGGCGAATACAAAAGTGCTATAGCGTGCAGACAATAGCTAGAAGAAAACAACATACTTGACGTCACATTCGTTCTCGTCGGCAACAACAATTCTGGCGACGGTGCCCTCCACAGCAGTTCTGAGCACTTTCTGCTTATACACAATTTCGCCAACCTCGCCTTTCACTTCGTACCTGTATACGCACAAGTCTTGTCCTGGATAGATGTTTGATCCCTCCTTCACATGCCATTTCACAATGGTACCTTTTCTGCCTGCGGGCAGCGCTACGGACACGCACTCGTCGTCCGATATCTCACCCATAATGTGTGATGCGGACGAGTTCGCGTTGACTGTGTGCACGTATTATGTCCGATAGTATTGTGTTCTATGTTATGTACAGGTCAAGTTGATAATATACATAGAAGACAGCCCGCGGGAGTCACATGCCAACTCTTCTCTCACTTCTTGATTGCTCTTCCACAGTGGTGAACAAGAAACGACGACGTCCTCGCAGACATGTACAAGCCGGCACAACTACATACATATACACAGAAAGATAAAGAGAGAGCGAGACAGACAGATAGACACGCACGCACGCACGCACGCACGGCCCACGAGAGTCAACGAATCTGTGCGCTCACAGACACTTCAAGAGTGCTTTGGAGAGGAGAGATGGGAACTATAGGGATAGGGATGTAGGGATAGGTAAGGTTAACGATAACGTTAACTTCAACGGCCATTGACCGTATGTAGTACATATGATCAGTAAAGGTAATGCTTTTTTGTTATTTTAATATAGATTAAAAAAATACACACATTAACCCAAAAAGGCCCTTAAAAAGACCCAAATAAAACAAGAAATTCTGTTTCCGTTACAAAGAAATAAAACCAAAACGAAGTGACGCAAATTCTCATTCCAATAAAGTGGTCGACCGGTAGGTGTCAGTGCTTTTGGTATTTATACAACACGGCTCCGACCGCCCTCCGACCGCCCTCCCGCCCGCCCATCCCACTCACTACTGACCCCATCCCTATCGACCTCACCCACCCACTCACCGACCCCATCCCCATCGACCTCACTGACCCACCCACTCACCTCACACCTACTCACCTCACACCCAATCGCTTCACCCACTCACCTCACCCACTCACCTCACCCTATCCGCCCTCTAACCCCCATATCGCCTCATTACGTACACTATGCCTACACAACGACTATATGGCTCATACCAACCAAAACCCATGGAAATGGCAACTTACATATCGCCATGTACTGTACTGGGTAGAGGTGATAGTGTATGTAGGTGATAGTCAAGTAATATGTCTCATGTGGGTGGGGTTGGTCGGTAGGTCGGTCAGTCGGTCGGTCGGTCGGTCGGTCGGTCGGTCGGTCGGTCAGTCAGTCGGTCGGTCGGCATTGTATGATAAAGCGAAATCCAACCGACATCTCACTACTCATCGGCCTTGAGTCAAAGAACGCGCCCAATGCAATGCGAGTTATATATGTAACAATTCAAATTCATATTCTTGAATAATTAAAAGTTTAATTAGAAAAAGCCTTTATGATTTGTGTGCATTGCTATAAATATATAATAAATGGGATAATTAATATTATTTTATTGAATAAATGCTTGTCACTCTTATGCTTCAGCATTGCTCAATAACCCAATAGAATGTTCGAATATTCCATTGGATATCTAAACTGAATGGATTGGATGTTTTTAAATACGTTTTATATACTCAGTTTACATATTTATAAATGTAGTCTAAAGTTGAACCTTAAAATCGGGTTTTCGCCAAAAGTACGTGAAATGAGAAGTGATTAAACGGGTCGAGAACAAGAATACGTATTGATATATTCTTATATTTTACCTTTACTCATACATGGTCTTGCATCACGCATAGAGTTTGACAAAAATAGAGTTCAACCTTTTGGGTACGCAAATGACCCTGAGACACATGATTCAGCAAGTGACGTGTAGCAGTACGAAATAGACACATGATTCAGCAAGTGACGTGTAGCAGTACGAAATGTGTAGCAATCTGTTTGTGTTCGAAATTTATCGCATCGTGCCACAACGTGATGAAACTTTAATCTTCTTTGTTACAATGCAGGAACATCTATAAAGTACATCACAACGGAGACCTTATTAACCTTCCTTCCTTCGCTTGCAGTACACATAGAGAATCTTCCATTGTATGGTTGACAAGGTGTCGTGATTGTTCGTTCGTAAAGGGTTTTATACCACAGCGATCATCTTGTGGAGAAATAACTTCATCGTGAGCGGTTGTCGCTCCTTGTGTTGTAATACGTTAGGGTTTAAAACGCAGGACCTTTTTGTGTAATGGCTTCTGGTATATCTAGTCGACAAGACTCGCGTCCTCGTGGAGGACATTTTCAGTGTTGCCGGTGTGATATCTCTGCAGGATACGATTACTATGGGAGAAGGCCTTGGTTTGGTTCCAAGCAGTTTGTGTATGTGTGCTAGTGCATGCGTGCTTAAAGTGTGTTTGTATCTTCTTCCAACTGTGGTCATCCATGTGAAAAGTGAAGTGTATGTGTACAAATTTCAATTTTATAGGGATGCGAAATATGTAGATTTGTATTGCTATGTAAGATGGACACAATCATAGCCGAGTTACCTAGTTTTCCGTACGTTTAATAAAAATCACAACTGGCATAAAGTAATTAGGTATCAAGAGTCTTGGGGCGACTCTTTCGTCTTGGGTACATAATACAAGTAATGTATAGTTATATCGATTTTTTGCGGCTTGTGGGAAGTATTGAAGTTTCCATCATTACTAAATATTCAATAACCCATCCTAATGTCTAATTCGCACGACTTATAACGAAAATCATCTCATGGGTACAAAGGTACTTGGAGGATTGCTATATCAAGAAAGATCCGTTCCAACCGGACGATGTACCTGGTCAGCTAGTGTTGGGCTCGAATTGCGTTGTGTGCGAAAATACAGTTTGCCAAGGTCAGATATTGTATTCCGTGTCAATCGTTCCACGATTAATATCTTGTACTTGCATCAACTAAATTCAAGCATTATTCATCAACAATGCAGGCTGCAGCATATTTTATACACTGCGCTTCTGTAAATCTTGCGCTCTTGCTAACAAGCACGAGTTCCCGGCCCGTATGCATCAAGTAAGAATGGAATTCATGCCCAATTTTTGAATTCGTGAATCTTTTTGACTCTAGTATCTGGATTTGTATTGATGAAAATTGGCGTGAGTGTTATTCTGTAGACTATGGTACTTATTTGCTCACGTTCTTTGTACTGTGCGTATAACATCTATAATATTTGAGTTGTTAGCGTATAACGTTGAAGGTTGCCTATTTCGTTGGCTACGGCAATGTAAGTGCAAAGATTTTTGCACACCTGTAGAAATAAACGCCCAATACAACTCACACTCTTGACTGCAATACCGTATATTCCATATCTAACAAACCAATGCAATATGCTTCCCCAGGAATTAGAGGAGAAAGCACGTTGAATACTCTGGAGAGGTTGCCTTCGACACGTCTATACTTGCTTTAGCTGACTTGGTACACACTACCAGAAAATACTTGTTAGGTCAGCTTGACCACTATGCCGTCATGCGCGGAATCCCGCTCAACAGTTGAAAACGTATAGGCTAGGCAGCATGTTTCTGTTGAACATGCATTGAAAGATCAACTGCTTGACGCCCCCATCAATGAGCAAGTATGGTCACTCCACATTCAGAAACACCGATGGAAAGTGTAAATCATATGCTCCGACATCAATTTAGTTTTATACTCTCGACGGGTTGCGGTGGTCATAAAGACATTAATACGTCACGTCGTACTAGCGCCGAGTTCGTGTGGATCCACACACTATACTGTGTAAGTACTTTCATGATTTGAGTTATATTTTTGTCTCTCAATTTGAGCGGACATTTTGCCCTTCATAAAGACCGCGTTTTACCGTTATCGTAACTGACACTACTAGGAGAAGGGTGTCGTGATAAACGATCTAGTGGTCGTTTTTTTTGCCATGCACACACTCAGCACATATTTGACTGCTAACGTAGCTCGCACTGTACAACAAGTGTAACACAAATGCATGATAATAAACTGATTTATACGTCATTGGTTGAGGAGTCTATTCTTCCATGCAATGTCAATGTAAGTCATAATTTGGCTATTGCTGACAAGAGAATTTCAATCGTCTTTTAATTTTTAATATGTAAATAAGATGCCCCTCCTGTGTCAACATGGTCTCCATAGCGTCTCCAATAACTTGATGGCCAGAAGAGTATCTACAATTAAGCTCTTATGCTCGACAAGTATACATACGAACGAGAATAATCTAATTCTAGAAGACCACTTTCGCATTCAGTTGAATACAAACAACACACAAACGTGATATAGAATAAACATCCTTTCTCTCCTTCGCACCCATACATTGCCGTGCTTTTCACACCCCTACATTGCCGTGCTTTTCACACCCACCTTACCTCTTATCATGACTTTACATGCAATGCCACGCCACTGAAACTAATCCTTGAAGACATTGGGTGTCCTTGGCACTTTCATATAGCGTATGCATCCACACGCAGTGGCTATTAGCATTCCGAGGACACTTAGTTACACGTGCACACCTACAACGCGCAGTACAAACGTGACTGGCACTCCCAAGTACACAGTTAATTAAATTTTCAAGTACAAACACATTTGAACACAATTGAATCAAAGCGGTGTTCAATACCAGGATACGTTTATCAATACGTATATCCCTTGTGGATCCTGGTCGAAGTATCGGATTCCGGGGTTGAACTTGTAGATGATGAAAACGTACTTCACTTTTTTGGACCGCTTATAGTGAAATCGGCGGGACAATCGACACACACACACACACACACACACACACAACACACACACACACACACACACACATATACACACACACACACACAAAGACACACACGGCCGTTTCAGATGCGTACGTCCATATATATATATATATATACAGGCGACACACACACACTGATCGTACGACGGACGCTGGTCTTCACAATAGGACCCTCATAGGGGGATGTAGAGTGGAGATCTACAGAGAAAGTAAAAAGCTACAGTTTTTCAGAGAAATAACACATTATCGATATATTTATATAGGTATATAGGTTTTAGTTTTCTATATACGTACTGGGTACTGGGATACAAATATAGGCATCCACTGTTAGATAGTAATGAGTGCGGATGCCTCTAAACCAACAATGGCAGTAAAACGAGGAAGATCAAAGGCATGTATATATTGTCATAAATCGCACTTGGTGTGCGAAGACGAACGACCTTGTCAACGTTGCAAGGTATGTATTTCACATCTAAGTGTGACTATAATGGGGTATATAACTGTATGAGTGTGAATAGATGCACGTGTTTACTTGTGTGTTTGTAAATATGTTGTACATACGCGTGCGTATGTTTACGTGTCCTTCAAACAATTGAGTTGCACCCGAACATAGATCCCATATATTCAATATTGTAAACACTTAACCCTACGTACTTCTGCGCACACATACGAACAACAGGTTCGGCAGATTGCACACTTGTGCAGAGACGTCGAGGAGATTGAAGGAGAGCTCATACTTCCTTCGTTTGTAAACGCATATTATGAAATACACCCAGAACAAAAACCACGTTCCGCCACCCCTAGCACAACAATGACTGTTACAGAAAAAGAGGGAGGAACAGTAGAAAGTTTACTTCAGGGGCTATTTGATTGTATGTCATAAAAATCGTTCTGTGTTTTTTGTCAAACAATGAATGTACATATATTTTGACTGTGTATCTCTATTTTATGCACACAGTCTCTATTTTACGCACACAGTCCTCGTGCGAAAATGATTCATCCTGTGTATCATAAGTAGCAATAGCAACTGATGGCTGAGGGATTTTAACACGTAATATACATAAAAGCAACATATATGTGCGCTGAGTTACTTGTATTTCCTCTAGGCGCCTCTTGTGTGTACTTGCTTAGGATAATCAAATGTTTATATATATACATACATACATTCTCGCTGTATTATATTTATGTTTTCTTGGTTGTGCACTTATTCAGTTTGAACCGCAAATTCAAATTAAGAAAGTATGTTTGAAAAACATATCCGTGATGTACAATGTTATTGCATCCCATTGAACTATGTGATTGTTATACCATTTCCCAAACATTGTCAGTTGAATTGTCGTTGTTCTGACAGGCCTTTACGTCCTTGCTGTGAAGGACATGTCAGATTTTGATAACCGCTGTATTCTTAAATCTAGTTTTCAATACGTACACATGCAGACAAGCCAGCCGCGGATAGTGGAGGTATGACATCTGTGCGCGTGAGTGATTTTGGCGATGGAATGTTCGGCATTGCTCGTCTCAATGATGGAAGTCGCACTGCTTCGCCTCAAGGACCTACGTCCGTACAAAAGCTCACTGAGGTGTGGTTGTGTACGTGTGTTTATGCGACTCTGCCATAAGATACGACTAGCGGCATGAGTTACCTCAATCGGTTGTTCGTCTACTTGTCCACGTGGGACTTCACAGTTTATATATATACAGACGTACACCTTCACACCTGCACATTATCAACTCATAAACACGCACAGGTACGCGTGAACTGTTCTATATGAAGACATGCATACTTTATGCAGTGAAATCTGAGTCCGTTGAAAGCATGCCATGGGGAATATTTGTCTTTGGATATTCATAGGGTTTGTGTTCATGTACATTTATTCACACTTACGTTTACATTAATTGTTCTAGGTGGAAATGAGCATGGCGTTTGGATTTGAGTTTGATAAACCCGGCCCTGCGGACCTTCGAGATAGTTTGCGGGCCCGCTTGAAACCTGAAGGTATTCGAATTTCGTTTTTGGAAATGTATTTGCAATCGTGAGGCCGAAGTACAAACTAATAGTTTTAGCCCGCGCCCCACGCACGCACTTTAACTCTCTTACAACACTTAACAAACACTACCCTATCTTCTCATTGCTCTTTTGGCGTAGAATTGCAACTATTGATGAATTTGATCGAGCCCGTGAGAAATCTATATCTGGACAAGTGGATGGGACTTACCTCAGGTATGGTATTATGCGTGTGCGTGCATATATGTTGGAAGGGCGGTTATTATTGTTCTGGGGTAGTTTGTATTCCCAATGTTTACAATCAAGTAATCCGTATACAGTTTTGTTTATTCATTCGCATACTCGCACACTCGAGCACATTAGTCATTAACATGGCACACAATCACGTCTACCACAGACCAACTGATGACGGTAATAGACTCTTACAGGCGAAGAATTCTTTCTTTTCGTCGAACGTTGGCTATGTGTGACTTCCCAACTCTTATTCTTAGACCATCAGGGCGCATTAGGTATGGTACTGTTCACACTCAAACAATACGAATATGATACGATTACTGTGACTTATTTGTGGATTGTTTCTTGTTAAATCGATCACGTTGGTACAGCATTATTACGGATTCACTTGCGGAAATGGTGGGATACACAAGAGAGCATGTGGTCGGAAAATTAAATATATTCGATCTATTAGGTGATGACAGCGTATTATACTTCATCCAACAGGTAGGGTTTACATATTCCGTGTTTGTCATGTTGACACATTGCAGAAGTTTGTGTACGTGTTGGTACACTCTCCTATGCCTTTGATTGTTTTGATATCTCTTTACTGACATTTCTACATATTTTTCTGGGTTTCTTGCTCGTTTAATCCACTTAAATATGAGACGGTTTGGCGCTCCTTGCCATACCATTTAGGCCACATACTTACATTCTATTGTGTGTATTTACATTCTGTATAGGTGGCTATAAAAATGAACATCCCTGACGTAAGAGCAGTGGTGGACTCTGTCTCCTTCCGAAGAAGCGATGGAACCAGTTTTAAAAGTCGAATATCTGCTAGCAAGGTAGATTGTATCGCGTATGCACGCGTTCTAGCATATCCGGTGTTCGTTAACTTGAACCGACATGTGTGCCTACATCTCATTGACATTTGCGTATTGCAAACTACGTTGTGATTTGTATACTTTAATTCATTGAAAATGTGTATTTAAAGTACGTTGAAATATTTATACATTTAAAACTACATTATAGATCTCATGGAAACCGAGAAACTGTGTGTGTGGCTTATATGAGACTATGGTAGTGTGGTTCGTCTTTTTTTTTGTTGGCTTATATGATTATATATGTGTTAAATACATTCAGGTCATTGAAAACACACCTATACCTGTGTGTCTTGTCATCTTGGTATTGCCTGAAGAGAACCCGATTCCCAATCTGTACCAGCCATCTGTTGAAGTCGAGCCACGAAACAAATCTTCATCCTCCGCTCTCTAGGCACACCTAGAGCATGCCCACACCTACTCGTACATATATACTCTCGCACACAACACACGCATCCTCGTACATATAATTTACAATGCTCGTAGCTTGTACTCAAACATACACTTGCATGTTTGTACTTGATGGTTATGTTATAGAGTGGTCAGTTGTACCACATATTCAAGCGTAGTAAGACGTATGATCAATGCCAGTTGTTAAGGGAGTACCTATGCACTCGCGCACACCACCCATATGCTCGTAGATGCAATTTACAATGGACGTAGCATGTGCACGAATACACGCCGTGTTTGTACTTACTGTCTATGTTGTAAATGTGGACAATTGTACCACATATTCAACCGTAGTATGACGTATCATTAATGCAGCTGCTAATGGATCTTATGAGATTGTATATACATGTTTACACGTTATGTATACTCACATTAATTCATATATTGCGAGCTCTTTAGAGCCCAACTATAAAGTTCATGGCATAGTCTCTGTCCTGACAACGAAATTATTGTATATAATGTATGGCAACAAATAAACAACCAGGATGTAGTGTGATTATGTGTGGGAGTAAATAAAACTATAGCAACACGGAAATTGTATATTGTTTGTGTTAAAACATATGTCGGCAACATTTTCACTCCGGGGTCGTTATTTAAGACGGTATGAATATTGTTGGATGCAGTGCCTGTGATGGCAACGCCGCGCATAGTGTCGCCTGCAAGTTGGCGATAGTTTTGCATAAAAAAATTTCCACTGGTGTCCTATAGTCGCAGTCAACAAAACGCAACAATCCTGGTCAAAATTCGTAGTAAAATCATTACATGATTGTAAGCCAAGCTAAAAGTACAATTTGTCTGCAATCGGTCAAACATTAGAAAGAACGCGTCCTTCACGTATTGCTCGCAACTAACTGTTCGAAATTGTCAAGTCAAAACATCCCAAACGTTTTACCTGCAGTTTCCGAATGAGTGAGGTATAAACTTCTTGCTTTAACTCATCTCATTTCATGACCAGCTGTCTGCTCCGTGTGGAACGTGAAATATACTGCATACTTCGCTTAAATTTGAAATCCGGCTACACAACCACAACGTTATGCTGATTACCATGGTGAATTTAGACCCATTGGACCATACAGTAGCATTGGAATGTATAAAAAACACAGTACTTGAAAAGAGGGACCTCATACTAAGCTTATATAGACATTGTTTTTCTGTGATGAGTGATAGGAAGACCAACCAAATGCACAGTAAGTAGCAACTAAGAGAAGTTGTTTACACAGATACACTGTATGGTGAACGAGAAAACCAATAAAGCACTAATTGTTCGTGACAATACTACGCAGGAATGGAGGGTTCAGAGACCCGTATTTCGGATTGATGTTATAGGCCTGAGGCACTATCAGGATATTGCGATGAATATCGCATAATTTTAATACTTGCGAGTACAAATGAGGTATAGCTATCTAATCTCAAAATCACACGAATGATGTAACTTTAGTCGTGAAGATCCTCGTCGGCTTGCATTGGACCTTACAAGCAGAACAGCAGCTTGAACCTCTCCCCACTCAGGCGATCGACCTGGTGAGCCGTTTCAGCTAAAGGCGATCAGTGGTGATTGGGTTTATATAGTCACGCAGGACATGTGTGCCAATGGAACGGTTGGTTATACGAGCAGATGGGGTCGGTTAGCCGTGTCAACTGTCAGCTGTCAGTCAGCCGAGTGGTGTGTTTGTGTGTGTGTGATGCGATGTGAGATACTGTTGCAGTGCTCATTTCGTACGTACGGATTGATCTGTTACCAGAAGTTGTGAACACTACCTCTGTATGTATGTCTGTATGTCTGTATGTGTTACGTATGTTTGTGTGTGCATGGATTCATGAATACATGTCGAGTACAGGCTGGCATGCTTATATAAACAACGGTTTGAGCCACTCTCTGGCTATCACTTTTATATTAATCGGGTTCGTTGTGCATGACGAGAAGAATCAATGCTGTTTAAAGGAGTTGTTGCCGTGGCATGGACCACCGCTGCCGTATCAGCCTTACACCTGGAAAAGCCCGAAAACATTAAAGGTAAAGATTATGATTTTGTTACATTTTGTTTGTTGTTAACTAACTGACACTTCGTTTTGTTGAACGAGCAATGCAGCATTTTGATGTAATGCGGGTGCTGATCATTGTCCATTTCTTTGTTCATATTATCTACGCTCAATAGACGAATATCAGCAGTTCCCGTCGGAGCGTTACAGCGAGTACAAGATTGCGAATGGACACACCAAAGTCGAGGATTTCGTCGTCGCCCTCCCTTACACGTACACTCAGAAGCATGATCTTCCCTCAGCGTTCAATTGGGGTAACGTCGACGGTGGCAAGAGTTACCTGACCAGGCCTCTTAATCAGCACATTCCTCAGTACTGCGGCTCTTGCTGGTAAGTGGTTCATATTGAAGTATCTCATGGATAGATATTCTGCACGACGTATCTCACATCAACCACACGGTAAGAACTTAACTTCCTGATGTTCGTAATACACAGGGCCCACGGAGCAATGTCTTCCTTCGCAGATCGTATCAAGATTGCACGTAAGGGACTCGGAAGTGATATTAACCTCTCTATCCAATTTATCTTAAATTGTGGAACCGATGTTGGTATGTTCCTAAGTATATTCTCTGAATGCTTTAGATTTTGGGCTGTATCTGCACGTGACGAAGAAAGGGTACGCAGACTATATCACTAGTATTATCTGGAAGAAGGCTGTGTTCATTTTAATTCAAAGCAACTCTTGTACACAATTGAATGCATCTGATGTACTCATTTCTCCCTCACTACGCAAACAGCTGGAAGTTGTCATGGAGGAAGCCATACCGGAACGTATGACTTCGTTAAGAACTACGCCAAGCATATCCCGTACGACACGTGTCTTCAGTACGAGGCATGCTCGTCTGAGTCTAACGAGGGTACCTGTAAGGACCGCGACTTTACATGCAGCGCAGCTAACATCTGTCGAACATGTTCCACTTTTGAGGTATGCTTTTGGTTGCCTGTTTGCACAAATATAAGTCACACCCTGAGGGACATATGTGTAGAAATCTAATTGCGCGTTTGTGCAATGTTCAAAAAATAGGCATCTGGCGGAAAATGTTCAGGAATAGACAGATATCCTAACGCCACCATTGCTGAATACGGAACCGTTACGGGAGAATACAATATGATGGCTGAGATATACAGAAGAGGACCTATTGCATGTGGAATTGATGCATCACCTATAGATGATTATGATGGTGGTATTGTGGACAATACCGATGCCAAGTCTATTAATCATATTATTTCAGTTGTCGGGTGGGGTGAAGATAAAAAAACCGACACCAAATATTGGATTGTCCGTAACTCCTGGGGAGAATACTGGGGCGAGATGGGATACTTCCGCGTCAAACGTGGAGAGTAAGTATTTCCAATCATACATGCAAATTAGTTTTGGTTGTATGCATCAAATGTTTTTGTTACATTCACATGTAAAGGTATGTGCGAATATAGTGAAAACAGAGTGTTTTTACACAAGAGCACAAATTTGGATTATGTGTTAGTTTGATGATTGTTGGATCATACTTAGTTTAATATATTCTTTGTGCATTTGCCATGGTATCCACACAAATATCTGTTATGACACTGTTACAATGTTTTGTGTTGTAAATTTATAAACGTTTTACACCCCGAGCTGCTATCAACAGGTGCCACTTCATTATTGGTGCCTTCACCCTTTTGTTTGCTTTTTACCAAGCACGGAAGCACAAACACTTCCAAACCTTAAATTGAATCGAGTATCTTTAATTCGATTTCAGGAACCAACTGGCAATTGAAAGTGCTTGCGCGTGGGCTACACCCGGCACATGGACTGAGATTAACTTCCCATGCTACGAGGATGGATCTAACTGTGTCAACCACATGAAGTATGATGACCCTAGTCAACTATACTTATAAGTACCTGTAAGTATTCTTAGTCCAGACACGCAGAGTACGAACAAGCAATACCGTCTGCGGAGAAAATATGTAGAACGACTTAAGATCCGGGGGAAATTCTGTAATCCCAAGCATTACTAGATCTGCACTTTCATTTGCAACTGTCAAAGTTATTGATAGAGAAAGAACACTAAAATAAGAAACCATTATATGTGAATGAGTGTTATTATAGAATATTCTGGGTTAGCATGCAACATGCGATTAATTGATTTACAGTAAGTTATGGATTTTATCGCTTCACAGTATTTTAGATTTTGTTGTACTGTAGATTATTTACATTACCGAACGCAGTTTAAATTCGAGCGACAGATTCAAACCGCCCATGAGCCGTATCTTCTATACAATAGTCATAGCTTATTGTTGAGAGTACGGCCAAGCGTCAGTACGTTGTTTAATCTATAAATCAATACATTGTTTTATTCAAGTATTTTATACCAATAAAGCAATATCACCTATGAGAAAACAATAAAGTTGTAAAGCACGATTGCTTGTTAAGGCCACAGCAATGGTTTCTTTAGTTCGGCTATTCTTCGATGATCCCCAAGTTACCTACTCGTTTGAAAGTAAACCCGCGCGACATTAGAGCGTTTTTTACAGATATGATTTCGTGTAGACGTATTTCGAGCTGATTCGAAACCCTCAGTCCATGTCCTTCCTGAGGATAAACGCTGAACTCGAACAAACGTCCAAAGCAGAGCACGCGGCAGTTGTATATAGAGATACATAGATAGTGACAATTCGTCCATAAAGCAAGCTCCATTACCTATTTGAGCGAGGAGAAGCGTATACACCTTCCAAGTGTAGACGAGCCCTACCACCGTGTGGTTGAGCGGTTGCCTGTTTGTGTCAACTGGTTGTTCCTGACTGTTCATCTCATTGAAGGATGCAATAATGTAGTTGATACTCGTGGAAAAATACACGTGCATACAACTATGTTGAAGCTTGTCTATAACCATGAGTATCGTGTGTGCCACATACACCCTACGTTATTGGCTATTTTATGTTATATGCCATGTTCACTACAACCTCACATGCACTGAATGTGATGGAGTGTTGTCATTGTATAGTATATAAGACACGCAATTGAAGTACGGTCTTACTCTTCGCTACTGTGTTGGATACACATGCAACCATGACAGTATACAGCCCAAAATTGTATGTACCTATTCTATACATGAGTGTTTGTGTGTGGAAGAGTGTGATCACTACCAACGATACGTCCTATGAAGTTTTCAGCTTGAACAATCTATGCTTTCGTGTAAACCCAAATGATTCCGGAGTACTGCAATCTGTTTCGAAGAAGTCTTCAACAGCCAGTTGTCTCCCGACATTTCCAAAGGAAATACAGGCAGAGAACAGGATCGATGGGAACCATGATCGAACAAGAATAAAATCTGGGTGGGTATACCTGTGCGAACATGGAAGGAATTGATGAGATAATGTACCAGTATAGTGTATGCCACATGTCACGTAACACTTCCCAAAGAACACTATGTAGGTCAGAGATAATTACACAAGATAGAAGTCTACAATAACAAGAATATAAATAAACCGTAAAATACAACATATCTTGTACAGCAGAGTAAATGAACACATCTCCAATTAAAACTCAAGAGTGAGGAACACCTCTAATCCGTTAATAAATTCAACGGCAATTGTGTTTGTAGGTTTGTGCGTCTGTATGTTGCATGTGTCGTGTGCTTCAATACTATTCTTATTTTAATCGGGGCACGTGCCAGTTTCCCCTTACAATCGTAGTTGCCAAAAATCTTAAAAGTACAACAAACTGATGATTCCTCTGGAGGAAATGAAGAGAATCCTACGACTCGAACACACTTGCAAACACACATTGCAGCAATATACACGTGCATAGCAAACATGGTCGATCCCCATGCCGGCCTACAATCACCATCAAATGAATTATTACGGATAAATGTATATGTATCTTACGCGCCTGCAACACATATACATACATACCATAATACGCCCGAGTAAGCCAAAATTTGTCCACATATTGTGCCAAAGAAGCTGAAGACAAGACTCAGCAAGAGGCCTTGTCTTGATCGATCGAAACACCACCATAGCCCTAGCCCAAGGACGGCTACCACGGTAGATAATTGGGAGCTAGTCGTATTGGGTAGTTTCTATATGTATGTAGCCAACAAACGCATGAATAATAGAGTACTTATGCATATACGCGTATCGTGTAAGCCCATGTTTGAATGCACGTGCACATACACCTATCCCTGTGTATGTGTTCCACCTAGCAGAAGGTACAGTGTGGAAAAAATGAAACAGCCATAAAAAAATCGCTATTGCGGCATCTACTGTGTCATATTCAGTTACCGATAAACGCATGTTCTTTATGTGAATTGTGTAGGTATAGCAGGAGACTTTGTCATGACAATCAATTGAATGTTATTACCATGTACAAACCTCAACACTCATGCCCACTACAAGACCCGTTTGCAAACACATAATTGTGACGTGAAAATATGATCATACCGCACAGGCATAGCTAATACCAACCAGAAGCCCGAGGCAGCGAACCACGCTGGACCAATCTCGGTTGAAGGTGTGCGGAGTGCCAATATAATGTCTATCTACGTATGGAAAGCCTATGCCCACTAAAACTGCTGCAAACCCACAACACAGTACTAAGAATAAGGACGCCCATAAGTCATGATATGTATATACTCTGTGTTGATGCATTAGTAAACTAAAGGCAAGACAAAGGGCTGTGCCGAATGTGTAAAGCAAGCCTACCCGCATACTCCCCGTGAACCTCATGTCTGTACGCTTTGTGGGGCTGTGCTGGCACTCTGTGTGGATCTGTTTAGTTGGTAAAGGTTCTATTAACCGTTGAAACATGTGGACGATACAGTGATATTTAAATAGATTATATGGGTATATTCTATCCAGATAAAACTTTGGGGTTGGTAGAGTCGTGTGTGTATACACGTGCCAACATGAGAGGGAAGCTGTGTGATTAATGGAAGACGTTCTAAGGGACAAAGGTGATGAGTGATAGGTTATAGAGACTTTGACTGTAAAAGCGTTCTAAGGCTTTATTGAAAGTGTGTGATTGGGTGTGTGTGTGTTTGTGTGTTTGTGTGTTTGTGTGTGTCTTTGTGTGTGTGTTTGTGTGTGTGTTTGTGTGTGAGTAAGTGTGTGTGTGTCCTGTCTCTGTCTCTGTCTCTGTATATGTATGTGTGTGTATATGTGTGTGTATGTATGTGTGTGTATATGTATGTGTGTGTGTGCTTTCATTTAAACAAGAGCATAACATGTTTGTGCGTCGGTGATCGTCCCATATTCAAAACTTAAAAATGTGACCAATCGATTGCGCCACTGTACTGTTACGAAATTGAAGTTAACCAATCAGTGATCTCTATGTCGTCCTTCCAGTCCACCTTGGTGATAAAACTTAACCAATCGGTACGGTGTATGGTTGTGTGTTGTTAATTGCAGTTTGTGTCGCAATTGACGTTCGAAAGCAGAGAAACCAGCACAGCGAAGACACACACATACAGACACATACAGAGACACACAGACCCATACACACACACAGACATACACAAACACACACACACACACACACACATACACTCATTCACTCAACTCATTCACTCACACTCCTAGCTTGTCTGCTTGCTTTCGTGACCTCCGTCATTCCTTGTGAAGTTCTTCATAAAAGAGGTACTTGAATCCAACAGACGTATGACTAACTAGAAGGTCTGTGCTAGATTGGCCACTAATTCGGCTTACTTCTTGATAGGTCTGATATTCATTAATTCTGCCTCATCGAATACACCAATGCACTATCTATATTTCAAAGAATATAACGTACCACTTCTGCTGTGACCACATGATCGCCAGCAGATAATGCGACCCGTCGACCTCACGTTTGTCGTACGATTGAAGGATTGAACGAGCGGTTATCAAATGTATTTATTGATCAGACAGAATAATTTAAAAGTAATCCAGACACCATGCAACACAATATCATACTAACTAAATCATGACCAGGATTTATGCACAAGATCTGGATTATTTATTTATTCACTATTTGCCGTTAATTTTTTGCCTGACACTCAATATCTGAAACTATTTACTTTACAAGCTATGATGCTTATGTATATTATGTATATCATGTAAATATAAAACCAAAACGTACAATAGCAAGGTTGAGGTTGAAGGTCATGAACGTTATAGATAGTCTATGAACCGATTTCTGTCTCTTTCTTGATTGCTAAATGACAAAGATACGATTAACAAAAAGGTTATTACATTATCACAATGTGTAGACAACACTGACATTTTTCTATGCGGAAAACTTCCCAAGTCAGAGAGGTAGTCATAATCAGTTCACAGTAAATAGTACTACTTGGTAAATTCAAAATCGTCGAACGAATAATTTCGAATTTAAGTTCTTACTAAAACAAAGTCGTGTATTTCCATAGTAAGCAAATGTGAAATGTATGAAGACATCATGGTGGCATCTAACTTGCTGATATCCAGTTGCAGTATCGGTAGAGAAAACAATTTGGAGAATTATAAATAAACCAACTGTCCTTTGAGTCTAAAATCGTTTAATTGCTTTAGTTGTTGTATATTGCCCGTGTACCAGAGACTTACAATTACTTGTACGTTCCTCGATAAGTGCGGCGAGCTATATTGCTGTTGGATCTTCAAAGCGAGCATAAGCAACAGGCTACAGGAAAAAAAAAAGGTCGAAAACTTCATATATAGGCTCGCAAAGGTAATCAAATTCGGGTACTTATCAGCTGAAGATGCCAAATTGTTTTGTATGTTCGTATAAACATACAATTCATCATGACAAATATATATAATTCAGGAAAGTACCGATGAATCAAGCATCGTAGTGTAGCCATACTGTTGCAGTTTTCCAGCATTCTTAGTAGCCCCGATCTGAGAAAGTTACTAAACCGTGCGCCTATTGCTAGAGCCATGCATTGTGGTGAAAGTGATCGTCACCACGATAGGGAAGTTGTGAATACTGGCAGAGATTTTCAGTGTTCAGAGATGGTCGATCCAGATGAGAGAGATCCAGATGAGAGATATAGACCTGATTATGAGCAAATGTGTGCTTGATTTAATGTCCATCGTGTAGGTTTTACATGCGCACATGACATCTGAAGAGAGATGTTTTGCTTGTGTTACTGCTTTTGAACCTCTACCCATTGCCTGAATGATCAGCAAAGACCGTAGTGGACGTCAACATGGATGCTATGGAAATATCCGAAAAAAAATATTTTCATTGGTTTACGAAATTAGAATATAAACACATACACGTGGTATATATATAACCAGTAAAAAGATGGATTCTATTCAAGTGTTCATTCAATCCATGCAGGCACAAAATATAATACGTGAACGCCTTCCTGGATGTTACATATACAAATGTTCATAGTGAAAAATAAAGGATGTGCACCTCGATCGTCACTCTATGAGTGGAAAGGAAACTAGTGAAAATCAAATATTGTGTTCGTCTCGGGATGCGGGTTCTAGAAGCTTAGTTCTGTGGGTTTGACTAAAAGTGATTCCCTTACAACTCATCGTGTAATAGATAATACCACAGGACAAATTTCGATTGTAGCACGCACAAAACGTTATATCGAGGTATATAATTCCAGCTGTAGATAGTATCAAATCGCGTTTAGATGAACCGTGTACAATTCGGGGCAGCATTAGAACTCGCATGGCATGATCAGTATATTGTATACTATAATTGGCTCAGCATATGAAATACTGAAACTCGCAACGAACGACAGGCCTGCCTGTACTAACCAGTATCGAGCATTTTTGTGATTGATCGAAGCACCATTTCAAGGAGTTTGCATTAGAACGCGTAACCCATTACGACACAGTGTAACTGTCACCATAATAAGAACGCAAAGCAGAATAACGAAATTCGACTATGAACACTACAAATACACAATACTATGAACGCAAACCAGAATAAGGAAATTCGACTATGATCACTAATATTACAACAGAACAGAAGAAAACTGGTGCATAGAAGAACTATGAATTCGCAATCTTGTTTACGAATTCGAGGCTGTCACCAATCATAAGGACGGCTCCTTGTTTATTTTAAGGTTTACTTGTTCCACTTCCTTCACTGGAGTTCGCATTTTATTGTCCGAGATTAGATGTAGAAACGCAATTTCGCAACAGAAGAGTATTTTGCTGAAACCACAATTTTTACCAAATGAACTACTGTTCCATTGCTCCTTCTTTAGGTGCAGAGCATAACCAAGAAGTACACTATAGTTCGCAAGTGGTCGTCTGTGCAAGACGAATGTTTTATTGTCTTGTCCTTTTTGTATCTGTTGACAAAGACGACATTACTTGTACCATAATAGATGTGAGAACTACTGTTTTGACACTGATAGCGTGAACAGGCGTAGCGTACCATCTTATTTAGAGTCACATTCGTTTTATAGTTTTTACGAGCATACTTTTGGGTTTTCAAGATTCCGTCCATGGTTTTTATTCCATCGAGTGTCATTTAACATTGGGATGATTACGAGCAGGATGATGGATATGATATGTGCGCGTATGGGTAAGACATGAAAATAAAGCAGCATGGCAAGGGAGAACAGCAAACGGGGCAGGCTCGGACACCTTCGGAGAAGAAAGAGGAAAAGCACTACTACTCAAGTGTTGTTAATCCTTTCTACAAGACTATTGACCCGGAGCGCGATGAGCAACGGATCACGATCAGTCGTAAGGGAAAACAAACGAACAATTGGCTTCCTAGAGATTTTGCGCATCAATAACTTGAAAGAGGACACGAAAGTAAAGGTTATGCCGAAGAAATAATGTAAACTTAAGTGGGGACAGTACAATTCAGTGATTGCATCTAACCTACTTGGTTTGGTCACGCGATATTTTCGGTTTGTTTATTTTGGTGGGGGTTTCTATCATTTCTATTGGTTGTCAACTTAACGGCAAGAAAAGTTATCATTTGACCCACAAGTGATTTTGTGAGTCACATATGTCACGTGGAGAACCAAGGCAGGAGAGAAACAGGCGCTTGCACTCGCATATGTGTTTGTATTTCTCTAAATTTCGTTCCTTCACGCACCCAAATGAGTAATATCTGATTCAACAAATATATTCTCAGATCAACAAACATAAGCCTATCCTCCTACTCGGAGCCACTGGCTATTGGCTATAAGCGCGACAGTTTTGTAGTTATGAAACGTGGACAAGTAGAGGAGAATGGCAAAGAAGTTACACCACAGTTGCATAATTAGCAAATCATGTATTAAGTCGCATGCAAGACACGAAAGAAGAATGGGGAAGTATTGAAACGATCAACAATAACATGCACGATCGTAAAACCACTAACTGCATCTCACTTTCACACATTCCCGCCGTGTACAGCTCAATACTAGCCACGTATCAAACTTAATAAACAATCTTATAATGGATATTTTACTGTGAGAACGTGTGAGTACAAAGTTGGTGACATAACCCCACAGGCACACCCATTACATTCTAAAGACACGAAATGAGCATATTCCTTTATGTACTGGATATATGTACAAAACATATTGCACCAATGCACCGTTGCATGTGTCAGTATTACATCTTCGCGAATAGTCGTACTTTGTTTGAATTCGTGCCATCTATATAGACTAATTACAAGTGTCTTCTGTCCTCAGGTCAGCCTACACATATCATTGTTTCTGTTTGAGCTTTGGTGACCTACTCACATGTGATAAGAACATACATGTGTGGATGGAGAAGTGATAATCATGCTGATATGAAGGACTTCGCACGTGATTGAAATACAAGCTTACTGAATGTCTCATTAACATAAAGCAGCGAGTCAATTATAGGCAGCAAATTTTTCTTCCGCATGAACCAAGGACGTGAAATCACCACTCCTATTCAAAAGCAATGATGTTTCTTCTAATGTCCAAGGCCGAAGCCACCACTCCAATTCAAAAGTAATGATGTTTCTTCACCAATGCAGTGGGTGGATTATAAGCAACATGTATTGAAAGTATGATATTTCTTCCCATTCTTGTAAGAATCACATATTCACATATTCAAAAGTGTGTTTTTTCCCTGTTTGCATTAAAATGGTTTTGACTGTGATTTTGGTTCAGAAGTGTTCAATAAAAACTTCAGTTGAAGTAGAACTAATAGTAATCAACGAATCATAAGCCCTTTCTATCATATGAAATAAATACTTGACCACTCTCATCATAATAGCAACTAATAGCTATTTTCATTGATCAAAAGTTTATTCACAGTGGGGTATGATTCGACGATAAACATTGAGAGTCATACTGGACGCAACTATGGACGGACATCCGCAAGCCTCAGTGCGACCGGTGGGTGTGACCAGTGTGACCAGTGTGACCAGTGTGACCAATGTGACCAATGTGACCAGTGTGACCAGTGTAACGATGGAAAATTATATGAAAATTATTGGAACATAAGAACACATGGGTAGCACAAAAACCAAACTGTTAGTTTGTATTTTAATTTTGTACTTTCATTTGTGTAACTATAAACATTATTCCTATGGTTCCCTCTGTTCCCTCTATATTATGTTTACGTCTCTGTAGCTCATCTACGTCTACTGTAAACTCGTCTACGTCTAATGTAAACTCGTCTACGTCTCTCTAGATTAGGACATTAGAACCCAATAGAAGAAGTCGTGCCATACGAACTCTTCCCGCAGTTACTTTAAGCCACCCAAACCGCTTCGATTGTTGCAAATAACTGACAGATAGGGTAGCTTGACGTCACCTTGGACGCTCTCAGGCCCAGTAAGAACAAATGTTTGTCGCGATTTCAATGTGATTGCGGTTAGATATGGAGTCTGAGGATGCTCTATGCTAGAAACCCAAAGTACAATACGAATGTAAGAGGAAATGCTGTTGACGATGCAAGGAATTGAATGCTGCTTGTCTTCCAGGACACAAGCGAAAACTGTTAACAAAGAAATTACTGCTTCTCCTTTACCACCGCAGGGAAATGATTTGCGGTATACACCAACTCGCAAGAAGATCCAAGTTAGTTCCTCCACTGTCAAGACTGTCCAATGTAAGCCGAAACCCAAGTCTTGGCCTAATTTCGCTGCTAGGAGCATGTCAAAAGCACAGAAAATAAACGGTAATTGTTGGCCACACAGGGCATAAATGTTATTTATAACCCACTTTAAACGCGTTTTTAATAACCAGCCCATGGCAGAGAAAACTCTTGAACACGACGACGAGTTGTACCCACCTTGTTGACCCGTTTCTTAGAATTGAAATTATCACAATTGTTATTAAGTAAGGCGATAATGTCACACGAAAGTGACGGATGAAACAAATGCTCTTTCTCATGATTTACATGTAATTTCCAAAAACAGAGCATAACTGTCCAAACATGTCCAAAAACAGCGATTTGAATTGTCTTGTCACTCATATGCTTGTTACGAAGTACACAACTAGTGCCCGTTACAGCAATGCATATGTGATCGTAACAAACGTCACTTAAGCATACACATGCACATGCACATGCACACGCACACACACTTGGATACTATGGCTTTTGGCCAATAGAAATATTCTCGGCGCGTTTTGACAGTTTCCCGCGTTTATTACTGTTTAGATGGTATGGACACTGCTAATATAAAGAACGAACATTATTGTTCATCTCACTCAGACTTGTACTTGGTTCTATCTAGACAACACAAGTTATCTATTTTCAATATGGCTTTCAGGATTCCATACGCATTGACTGTGGCTTTAGCCATGTCACTGGTCAACATGACCGTGGCAACCCCTGTCATGAAGATGGCCGAAGTCCAGAACAGCAGTTTCTCTGATTTTCAGCCACTTAATGGTACTATTCTGAGATTTGATCTCACTGTAGAGGATATTCAGCAGCGCACAGTGGAGTTGATCGAACAGTCTCGAAAGACTTATGATACAATCGCCTCTCTATCTGATGGTATGTATAAACTATCTAGTACATGCTGAAATAGTGAACATGAGCAAATTTTCTCGTAAAGAAATCATAATTCGTGGTATCCCTTAGTTAGGTCCCGCCAAATCTCCTAATCTAATGGTGAACGACCTTATAAATTTATTATGCAATTAGATGATCTGAACTACACTTCTGTCATCAAGGCGCTCGCTGATGACGATACGATGTTCTATAATCTTCGAACCCTACTGGATTTCCCTCAGTATGTATCCCCCAATGATACTATCAGAGCGGCAAGTACTGAAAGCGAGAAGCTTATCTCAGAGTACATCGTCAACAGTAGCATGCGTGTGGATGTCTACGAGAAGGTCAATGCTTACAGGTAATACTTGAATCTTTAGGACGATCACTATTTTGGCACAGTAACATACGTACTTCAAAAATCTCAACCCAATCATATCTTGCTTGTACATTCAGTCTTAAGAACGAGACTACCGAGCTTGTTGGAGAGGCAGAGCGCTATCTACAGGGCATGCTAGGCTCTTACAGACGCAGTGGTCTTCATTTGGATGCTGAGAACCGTACACTAATTACAGAAATTAAGAACAAGATGAACAACTTGGGCATTGATTTCTCTCAGGTAGGCACAACCCACATATACTCTAAATGTGAATGTTATCAAACTTCGTAGTCCTGAGGACATGCGTTTTCTACGTTAATAATTTACTTTTAACAACGAATATAACAGAATCTTAACGAAGTCAACACCAAGTTGCAATTCACTGCGGAACAGCTTGACGGAGTATCGGAAGATTTCATTGCATCGCTCACCAAAGTGGAAGGATCGTACCCACAAGGTAAGAATGTGTTAGCATTCCAGGTGCGAGCGACATAGGTCGTTTGCCTTTAGTTGCGCAACGTATTGTATTGTCACTAGAAATCTAACATCACTTTCTTTTTCATATATTCTAGCGTACGAGGTCACTCTCGCTTACCCGCATGTGTTCGCTATTTCAAGAAAGTGTGTTGTTGCCGACACAAGAAAGCAAATGAACATTGCTTTCAACAGTCGATGCATGGAGAAGAACAGCGCTATTCTTGAAGAACTTGTGACTTTGAGAGATCAAATGGCCAAGATTCTTGGGTATGTATGGAACGAGGTGGATGAATGTGCCCTGTAAACTGTCATTATTTAGTGTGCTCTTTGACTTATATTCTCACAAGTATATCTCTTATACAACAGCTATCCTACCCATGCCGAGTTTGTCACTGAGGCTCTAATGAGTGGTGGTGCCAAAGAAGTCGGTGATTTCCTAAGTGATCTCGCGGACAAGCTAACTCCTCTTGGAGACCAGGAGATGGCTTCGCTTTTGGCTTTGAAGGAGGAAGAGGTGACTTCCAGAAATGAAGAGTTCGACGGCAAGATTAACGCGTATGTAATACGAGCAATTTTCGCACTGCTTTCGGATTCAACATAATCTCGAATTTGTTACCAAGATTTCGTGACACTCATTTGCATTATAGATGGGATATTAGTTACTACCAAAGCAAGATCAACGAGAAGCAATTCCAGGTCGATCACCAAGCATTGCAAGAATATTTCCCATTGCACGCTGTCACCAACGGTAATGAACAAAGAATCATCGTGGTATTTTTTTTTTGACAACAGTTTTCGATGTCTTTTCAAAACCATTATCTCATCTCTGTTTAATGTATTTCTTAGGATTGTTGAACATCTACCAGAATCTCCTTGGATTGAAGTTCAACAAAGTAGAGAACGCCCACACATGGCACGAAGATGTTGAACTATACAGTGTTGATGACGTTAGTGGAGGTATATCGTTTTGTTGATTTCTTGCTATGGTTCGACATTGGAATGGTTCGATTTTATTGCATGTTGCGAGATATACTTAGATTCATATATTTGAATTGTATGCACAGATGCACCCCGTTTGCTTGGTTATTTCTACCTTGATCTTCACCCCCGTGAGGGAAAATATGGTCACGCCGCGTGCTTTGGATTGCAACCAAGTTGTATCAACCCATCTGGTGAGAGACAGGTAATATTTTGGAGGATATCATCATCAAACACTGATAGTCAGTACCATTTTTTCTGTTCGGTCTATCCCTTTCGACTAAATTTTTTTTAATATATTATTTACAGCCTTCTGCTGCCGCCTGCGTAACGAACTTCTCCAAACCCACTGCTACTAAGCCTTCCTTGTTGACCCACAGTGAGGTTGAAACATACTTCCACGAGTTTGGGCATGTTATGCACAACATTTGTGCTCAGGCTAACTTTTCTGCTTTCGCGGTATGTTACTTTGATGAATCTTTCTGAGTACCCTTTGTATATATCCTTGAATTTATACTCAAACTATTTTATGCACTTATGCAGGGTACCGCTGTCGAGCGTGACTTTGTTGAGGCACCTTCGCAAATGTTGGAGAACTGGTGCTGGGAGAAGGAAAGTCTGCGATTGATGAGTGAGCACTACTTGACTGGAGAGCCCATTCCCGATGAGATGATCGACAACCTTGTTGCCAGTAAGAAGGTAAACGATTGTTTCGATTCATTGATTGATCTATTGCCTGTAGGCGTCGTATTCTATCGAAGTTTCTGAATAATGATGCATATTAACTTTATTCATGTCTGTATTTTGCAGTCTAACGCTGGTCTTTTGAACAAGCGCCAGATTCTTTTGGCTACCTTCGACCAGACTATTCACCAAGTTGAGAAGGTTGACACCGCTGAGGTATTTGCTGACCTTTCCACCAGCATCTGGGGTATTGATCAGCCTGAGAACACTAACATGCCCGCCAGTTTTGGACACTTGGCTGGAGGATATGATGCCCGTTACTACGGATACTTGGTAAGTAACGGTGGTACTAGGATTTTAAAACCATAATTGATTTGTGGTTTATGCTATCCGAACTTTCACAACTCACACTTTTTATTTATTTGCACTTACACAGTGGAGTGAGGTGTACAGTGCCGATATGTTCGCTACCCGTTTCGCCAAGGACGGAATTTTGAACAGTACCACTGGTATGGACTATCGTAACTCAATTCTTGCCCCAGGGGGTAGCCGTAACGCTATGGATTCTTTGGTCGAGTTCCTTGGACGAGAGCCTAATGCCGAGGCCTTCTTGATCAGCAAGGGCTATGTAGCTCCTACTAACACGACTGTGGAGTAAACGTGTTCAGTTTGCTTTATGCTATAGGCACTGATTGTGACCTTATGTACTATTAACATTTATGTTGGATATTTCGAGTGTAACATGCGCTCGTATTCAAATAAAGTAACGTATATCATCATTAGATCTGTCTTTTGTATCTGGTTTTCGTGAAGTATAGCACACAACACTCTGATTAGATAGGCACTATTATATCATCAGATTTTTTGACAATGGATTCAATCTCGTTTGCACTGAAAATTCTTACAAACGTTTGTATAGAATCAAAAGAGTCAGCCTTAGAATATATAGCTTGTATTCAACATTGAGAGTGCAGCCCAGGTACGTGTATGATTAATCATGTGCACGCTACGGAAGTACCCATAAGTCTCATTTCATAGTGTAATGTCGGTACAGGGTGAAGAATTTCGGCATACACATCTTATCTACATTGCTACCAAAGTACACATATCGTTTGAGGAATATATTTGCACCGATGCCATCCATGCACTGGTGTATATAGTTTATTAACTTAGTCGTATGGGATCCACTCATATATAGATACCGTTACGCAATTTGTCCAATGCAGATGTACCTGTATATATGCAATTTCGTGTTAAGTATGCGATATACATATGAATACGCAAACCACTGGTGCATCGTTCACAGATACACTCTCCTCCCCAGTGTTACTCGTGTGGTATATAATTGCAGGCATGAATCAACTTTCAAACATGGATGGAAAGAACTAGTAATAATATATCAACACATATATACAGTTTAAAGACACGTATTTTACACATAAATGAACCGCGTTACATACTTCAATGCAAGGTAGTCGTCCATGCCATACTTGGAGCCCTCTCGGCCGAATCCGCTCTGCTTTACTCCACCAAAAGGAGCAACTTCCGTAGAAATGACACCTTCATTAACACCTGAATAGATATTCGTATAGAATATATTTACATGTATGTGAAAGGTGACATAGGAAGGTATGTTGCACAGATTTGCCACAGTACAAGGTGTAACTTCGACTCAATATCCAGCATTACTTGGTGTTGATTAAATTTGCACAATCTGTTGATTAAATTAGCACACTCTGTTGATTCAATGAATTGCACAAGTGACCCATTATAGAGCAATAGTAAACAAAACAACCTATGGCCTTACATACACAAATCCCCGCCTAAAACTATTTATACTCACACAGGCACATGCACAAAACACATATACCTACAGTTTCAAGACCACACTGGAAATCCCAACTTATGAAGTAGAAAACCGCATCCGTTTGTTTACCTCACAAATGCCAACAGACGTATCTAAATACACATCTCGCTCACATAAATAAAAAAAACAGACAAACACACACAACACACACGGCCCTAGCCAAATCGTTGTCTCCGTCCTTACCAATCCATCACTTGATACATGACGCATTTACATATTTACGGGTCTGAATGAAAAAGAAAACCAAAGTATATGCGTTGAACAGTTACGAACGAATATGTAATAATACATACCTACAATACCACTGTGCAAAGCTTCACTCACACGCCAAACACGAGAGTTATCTTTAGTATAAAAGTAGTTTGCAAGCCCAGCTTGTGTGCTGTTGGCTATTTCTACAGCTTCTTCTTCGTTTTGAAATCGCATTAAAGCTGCGACTGGGCCAAAGGTCTCCTCTTGAAAGCAAAGCATATCTTGAGTTGCCTGTGTGCGTGGTCGCCAGAATATTTCATTGTCGTATTGACTGCGAATGAGTGTTGTACGTGGACTAAGGATCTCTCGTACACTTAATGTTTGTAAAGCTAACGGACAAACAGGAGTAAGTCCGTAACGGCATGCAGTATTTACACAAGCAGTGCGATTGATACAAAATATATCGTATCTCTCACCGCCAGGGAAACCAATTCCTCTGTTGTCACATTGCGTACACACACATGAATTATCCAAACTTACATTTCCCAAAACGGTGGGAGAGAAAAACTGGCCGCCCCGCTCATGTATCTCACCTCCGGTCAGTACCGTTGCGCCCTTTTTCACGGCATCGTGAATATGCTGCTTTACCTTATCAACTGCCGCGGCGTTAATTAATGGTCCTTGTGTGGTATCTAATTGAATGTGTGTATACGCATGGAGAGTTAGGTTTTGGCAGCATGATATGTGCGTGCATGAGTGTATCATTGCTCTATTCGTATACCCTTACTGCTATTAATCACATTTTGCTGTCAAAAATGGCGTCAAGTCCAAAGAAGCATTAATACGTGTATGTTTATATCTATGCAATACAGTATATCTCACCCAGTGTATTGCAACAAAATAAACACTATATATTAATCAATGCCTTCGCCTTCTTCGTGCATTCGTGCGTGTTTACACTTTTTTTTCCTTGAAAGCGTATTTTATGTGCAACAATTTTGTATGCTACACACCTGGTTCAAGACCTGGACCAACGACAAGTTTATTAACGGCAGCGATTAGTTTCTCGGTAAATTGGTTGTATACTCCATCTTGAATAAGGAATCTATACATATCAAGACATTAAAAATCGTATATGACAACTGCGTGAGCACGCAGTATTTAAATGAGGTTAAAGGCAACGTACGAAAAAACGACAGGAACAAAAACTCTGTTCATGTGCATACAGAAGTAAACATACATATTTATTCACACTTTGTACATATATACAGACCTGTTTGTGCAGACACATGTCTGGCCAGAGTTTCTAAACTTGCTAGCAACCGCACCCGCCACAGCTGCGTCTATATCTGCATCATCAAACACAATAAACGTTGCATTTCCACCCAATTCCATAGACATCCGTTTTACTGTGTCGCTGCATTGTTTCATAAGAATCTTACCAACAGCGGTAGATCCTGTGAATGAAAGCTATATATACGAGGGAAGCGATGCAAACATACGTTTATGCACACTCTCAGACATCGTCGAATAGTCGTATTCCTCAAAAGACATACAAAAGGAAAGGTATACTTTATCTTAATCTTATTGGCATCATCCTAGGTGCATAGAAAATCGTAAACCCGAAAGTTTTGCCAGATATCATGTTAGGCTAGTAACACACACAAAGGCATAGATTGTTAATACAGCACCATTATTCTCTTTTTCTCTGCACAGAATATATGCAAATATATATATTAATGGTACTGCCCCGTTGTTCAATAAACGGAACATGCACACACGCATACACACACGCTCGTGTATAATCTAACGCGAAACTAAGCATATATCAGTACACGATCATATACATACTTTCGCAACGTCCACGCTAGATGTAAGTGCATTGCCTACGGCGCGCGAACCGCGTTTCTGACACGTCACCACATTAACAACGCCTTTCGGAATATTTGCCTTCTCGGCCAACTTCATCAGTGCAATCGCTGATAACGGTGTATCCTGGTGTGCATTCATGCGGTTTATACATAAGTAAAAGATATATGATTCAGTGTGTGTGTGCGTGTTACTAATAAATTAATAAATTCACCTCAGCCAAACTCATGTGAGATGTATCCATGTTGAGAAATGTATGCATGCCTGTGAATACATATACGGTTATGTATGTATCGAAAAGCACTGGGGTCTCAAGTCAAGCCTGTACCCGAATGCATATGGGGCGTCTGTTTATGTGCTTACATGCTTGTGCTAACCATGCCATCGATACAAGAGTGTTCGATGTATACTAACCCACTCTTGGCTTGGATAAAATTCCAATGGATAGCACTAGAATAACACCACGAATATATACAATATACTACTTCTACGACAGCCGATCTAAATAATACAATTCAACAGACGACCAAGGCAGACGACTTGCCCGAATAAACTTTGATTTGAGAAAACATGCCAACACACACATCCACGCTAACCTCTGACGGTTTAAGAACAACAGTACAACCCGCGGCCAATGCAGGAGCTATTTTTCGTGCACCCATGCCAAGAGGAAAATTCCACGGTGTTATAAAACCACACACACCAACTGGTTGTTTAAGAACCATGAGGCGCGTACCAGCAACGCTGTGCGGAAGAACATCACCGTAAGAACGTTTTGTCTCCTCGGCAAACCATTCTGCATGCAAAAGTGAAAATGCATGAGTGTACGAGAATCCGTGCGTGATTACAAGCGGGCATGCGATGTTAGTTAGCATACCTATGTAGCCTGCGGAGTATAAAACTTCGCTCTTGGCCTCAGTCAACGATTTTCCTTGCTCGAGGGTGATGATTTGGGCAAGGTGGTCGGCGTTTTCAATTACTAGATTATACAAATTCCTCAAAGCATTCGATCTACACATGCGTTTGAAAATAAATATGTATATAAAAGTGAGCCCAGTAACCCGTATTTCTGTGAAATATCATACCACACTGAGCACTTACCCCAACTCTTCCAAGAATGTATGTATATACGAAGTTCACATATATAATAATAGATGCCTCGTGCGACACATATACGTATGTTTACATGGGACATTGGCTCAGAGAAGAACGATCACATATTCGCACTGGCATACACAAACATACACACACACTACCTGTCTTTCGGTGACACAGCTGTCCAGAGGGGAAGAGCTTTCTTAGCCGCATCAATAGCCCTGTGTGTCTCGTCAGCGCCCATATCAGGCACATTTCCAATTAATTCTCCATTTGCTGGATTTAGCACTCTATGAACATTCAAATGTATATTGAGTTGACCTTATGTGTTATATATGAGCTTTCATACACGCAGTATATTAAAAAAAAAATCATTTACAGAGCTTGCTATTTGTTCGTACACGAAAGGTTTGCACCTGCGCGAATGTTGAGTAAGTGGGGACTTGAGTGCTTGTGCGCACGTGTGTATATACACGTTAAAGGAATACATATTGACTGGCTTTTGCTTCAAATGTGTGCGTGTCATGCTCACCAATTCACAGCATATAAAAAGGCATTCCGAAAAATTATACTTACGGAAACGTGCTCTTGTCGTCGGCCTCCGCCCAATAGCCATCTATATACCCCTATGTAAGTGAGTGAATACTTAACAAACCCGTCTTTTGGTGTTGTGTAAACTGTTCTGAGAACAACTTCTTGGTGTAAAGCACAGTGTTACTTATCCAAATGGTTTTATACCTACATAGGCAACTGCATTACAGGTATCTACATGAATGTATATATGCCAACACAATCTACACGTCCAATAGGACGATGAGTTCGACAATCAATTCGCAGTCAAAAATCGACAGGTTAACTTAAGAGATTTATTTCATACCTATAACTGTCTAATCAAAAATCTACAACAGATTTCTGCCACTGCAGGCAAAGTACAGGCATAGCTACACTAAAAAGATTTACACGGAAAGACACATGGCCATGACAAGATGCACACCACGCGCACATGAAACCAGGTACAATCACATATACCTTGAAATGAATGAGTGGGTTCGACATAGCTTTCACTGCAGCAGAATACATGCGTTGAGTGAGTAGATGGGAATGCCTCGCCCTCAACGGTCTCAAGGAAAGCATTTTACATGTGCGTCTATACTTACTGACGTGTGGAGACGAAGTATATTTGTATTGTGATGACAACGTGTCGAGTACAGATAAGGTAAAATAAACAAAGCATCAATGTTATGCGCACGGATGTTATACGCAGTTATGGGTGTTATACGCAGTTATAGCTTTAAAAGGGAACATGAATGGAGATTAATTATAAACGTATGGGATCCCCAGTGAAAAGCACTGCATCACGCGCACAATTCATGTGCTTTGAGAAGGTTTAGGGTTTTGCGTTTGTTCTACTCGTGTTGTTGTTGTTGTGTTGTGGTTTCAAAAAGGCGCACACAACGTAAATTGGAACTCACACTTCAACATCGGCAAGAGGAAACACTTTCAAATCGATTCACCGTCACCATGAGTAGACCTGTCGCAATCATAACTGGGTATGTGAATGCCACAAGTGTCATAGAATGCATCGTTGTAAGGTTTCCATACTACAGTACATGGATACAGGAGCGTCTTTAATGTTCGATATCCTTTTGCTTTGGTTTTATCAACTCATGACTATTTCGTTCCAACTGTTATTTTCAATCTATGCGATATAGCTGTAGCTCCGGTCTGGGAATGGACCTAGCCATTCTCCTTGCTGCTACACACAAGGTACATAGCAGCGTGAACGTAATGTAGATTTTGGACAACAGTAGTCCATGTGCATTGCCAGTGATAAGTCGCTTTTCAGTGTGTTGTTTATTCTTGATTCACAAGTAAATGTATAGTCGACAAGGTGCAGAGTGTCAGTACTCATTACCGAACATAAAATGTCCCCCAGATAGCTCACTCGTGATGAGAGTATGTTTTTTTCTCTCGCAGTATGTCAGCCCCTACATGTCATATACGTACATGCACGGGACGGAGAGAAAGATGCTCAGCTAATCAAGCAATGCTAAAATTTAATTATATCCCACCGTCCTGTATACTCTTATCATGAGAGCTACATTTGCGTTTCGAGTGTCGTAAGTACTCAATTCGATGGCATACATGACACACACATGCGTCCACATCTTTTGGTGTGTACTAACGTTATTCTATTTGATTCTACTTTATGTGCGCAACCGCAGGTGTATGCCACGATGAGAACTATTAGTAAACGTGATAATTTGGATGCGGCTATTGAAAAAGCTGGAGTTTCGGAGTTCGTGACAGTAGCGGTTCTCGATGTGTGCGACGATGCTTCGGTTGAAAATTGTGTGAAGCAAGTTACTACTGCAGAGGGTAGAGTCGATATTCTGGTATGTGTACAAGTGCATTCATGTATGCGTCTTTGATTAAGTTCTGATAGATTCTTTAGAGAATGAAGTCAGTTGTCGCCGTTGAGTGCATATTCGACAGTACGATAATCGTGAATCTGCTAGTGTAGACACAGAGGCGTACAGTTTTGTGTCATGTGTGTTATTTGACAAAACGTAGGTTCACAGTAGTAGAGCAGATGTAAACTTCACTGTCAGTGACAGTGGTTTAAAGTGTGTACTCCTATGTACCAGTTGGGTGCTGCATGTGCTATTTTATGGAAGATCAACGATTGAAGTCAAACTTGGCGAAACCGTTTGCAGCCAGCAAAAGAACATACGTATTATTGCATATATTCCAACACACAGGTCAACAATGCTGGTTACTCTCAGTTTGGAACGATTGAGATGTGCACAATAGATGAAGCCAAAGCTCAATTTGATACAAATGTGTTTGGTGTCATGCGATGCACCAAAGCTGTACTCCCCGCGATGAGGTTTGTACATATGCAAGAGTGCTTTTTAGTGTGGCTCACGACGTTTTCAACTCGTGTTCTGTGTGTATTGTGAGCTCTGGATGTGCTAGTTTACATGTTTCTATTCATATATAGGTACTCTGAGTTGTTGACTGTGAGTATCGGTGCATGTTGCAGTCGAACGTGCACACGCAAGTACAGTCTAGCACCTTTGTAAAATCCGTATACTTGGCTTTTTGATCTGTGCTGTGATAATACTTTGGATTTACCTGCGCATAAAATTCATGTGTGCCGAAGTACTTATAATCGTGGCTCGATTGAACATAGGGTTGGGTTTATCTCACACACTAGTCCACAACTTAACTTTGATATTATGACTTATATAGAGGGCAAAAATCTGGTAAGATTATAAACGTGTCTTCAATTGGCGGCATCTTTGGGCAGCCTTTCAAGTATGTATGATGCATGTACCATGCATAGAATGGGCAAGGGTTTGTGTTTTACAGTATTGATGTAATTGTCATTTGTGGCTTTCATTTCGGTAGTACACTCGGTGATACAATTGACCAACCTTACCATTGCTCTAACAGCTCACGAGCATCTTGTGAGATACAAATGCACAATACATGAAAATTGCGCTAACCATCTTTTCCGAACCAACGAATACACGACTAAGCAGCCCTTAGGCGGAGTGATTAGTTATTGAATCTACGCGTAAACAACCTAATCGCACATGAACACATACATACGTTCGCGTAAACTATGTATGCTTACATTCAAATTCGCTATCCACTTATAGTGATCTATACTGTGCGTCAAAATTCGCGGTCGAAGGTTTTGCTGAGAGTCAAGCAGCTCTGTTCAGAGAGTTCGGTGTATATATCACGAATGTTGAGCCTGGAGCAATCAAGTAAGCATGTTTGTATGTGTAGGATAAGAGAGCAAGTGAGGGATGCATATGGGACTATATGGTGCTTACGCAGATGTGTACACAAGCGAGTATGTGTCTTTATATAATAATTATGTAAGGAGGTGAGGATTGTTGTGTGTAAATGGATGGTCTATATTAGGAAAAACTTGGATGCGATACGTAACTTGCTCATGTTCTATAGTGTGTTGAAAGGTATATATATGGCGAAGCTTTCCTCGCAAACATACACATTATAGACGCATATTTCGCATACACTCAGGTCTGCATTCGTAAGCAACGCAGCACGACCTAGTTTGTCGTCACTACCAGAGGATTATCAAGAACCAATGAAGTTGACCCTGGCAGCATATAAAAGAACTTTTGATGATCCTTCTTCCAGCCAAACACCAACAGTAAGTGATATTACGTATGCGTAATGACTGTGTAAAGGATTAGAGCACAAGTACGCACTAAAATGTTGTTTGTGCTCACCACATGCCAACGCCTATGCATATTGAACCGGCCTAAATTTTGCATTCTTGAGCCGATGAAGTGAATTTCTCGTACTGAATGATCTATTTTGTAGAATACGAATCATTCTTTCGAGTCTATCTTTGCCCATAAACTAACGTAGGACATATGCATGGAACTAAATTATAGGAGGTAGCTCAATATATTATGGACCACGTTGTGAACGTTGCCGAACCTCCACTACGAGTACAAAGCAATGCCAGTACTTACAAGGTATTTGACACTCTACTTTGCGATCGTACGGGTGAGACTGCGGTCACTATCGCCAAGACACGGTTCCTTACCCCTCAGTAAACAAGGATACGTTAGCTGTCTAGAATAGGGTTTATGGTTATTTGCTGGATATCAACTATCTGTTGTCTAGCACCCAAGTAACTCCGACTAGTACAAGGGATTCATTCGCTGCCCTGCGGTGCGTTTGCAAACGCGTCTTGTACATGTTCGTATTGAATGTTAACAATGTTGACAATTCCCTGAATGTGGATAAAGTGGCATCCCCATGTGTCTCTATATTTGATAACGAACCTAGCTTTCTTTTCTCGCGTTGAAATAGCTACGTAGCTATGTGTGAATACTTTACATATCTCGAATTGGTGAAAACTCGGCTAATTTAACTTCATACATAGCTATTTAGTTGTGTGTGAATACATTGCATATCCCGAATTGGTGAGTAATGGAACTCGGCTAATTTACCTTCGTGCCTGCATGGCAAAGCACTTCTATGTACCTGATATGTGCAACTGTCTTTACATATAGTGCACATCCGCAAGTGAACCACACGACTGTAATATCCTGTTTTGTGGTACAAACTAACAAGTACAATGCCTACACCTACGCTCTGTGCATAGCTTTATGAAAGTTCCTAAGATGACTGATCGATATTACAGGATGTTGTTGCAGTACTGTATGCGTTGTATGTGCGTTAGCCACTGAAACAGTATGTAGTACCTACAAAGATGTCCTATCAAAACTGGCTGTCTTTCAGTGTAATCCCGCTTAAATCCCTCTCAAGGTGAACTCTGACAATATTACACAGACGTAATTATACTTTGTCCCTGCAGACTCACATAAGTATGGTATTAATGTACAGTTATGCAGCTACTGCTATACCTTAACCAATGTTTAATTATGTCTGATCTCACAAAATCACATTCAGGTGCATATTATACATGTAATCTGTATCATTTGTAGCCTCAACAAAATTGAACAATCGTGAAGTTTGCATTGTTATTTGACTTCGTACATTTGTATCCATATGCATAATATATATATGTGTGTGTGCAAATAATATTGTCCGCTCATCGACTACATTCTCCTCACAAGATATCGTCGCTATCCTCTGAATTTGAACGCGAGGACGCCCTGTCACTTGATGACGAGTACCTGTTCATGATAGTGAACAACGGATCATTACAGTGCTTTGAACAACCTCAATATATACAGGTCTATTTTTAAGTGAATTCAATTGTAATTTTTCTTGACAAAGAATCTGTATTTCTTTGCAACGTGTTGAAACAACGTTCAAGCCACCGTGGTGAACATTTTCAAGTGTGTTTGCTACATGCAGTGTTGGTGTAGAGTTTTAAATACATATCGCCAATGTGAGCATAATGCATTTGTGAGCATCGTCCGTACAATATATCTACAGAACCGTTGCTCCCTGCGTTGTAGAAAAGAGAGCTTCTTCTCTGTCTCGGACTCGAATCATCGACGTCCACATATTCCCAGAAACGAACTGTACGGTCCCACTGAATAAGCATTTAAAAGGACGTTGTCAGTAAGATAATGGCATGTTCACACTAACTAGAATCTATGTACAACTTTTCTACTTATCTAATAAAATATATTCACGAATCTTCAACAAGATATGAATCGAGCATTGATACAAAGAATGGAACTGTTCACTTTCTACACAATTTTAAGGCAAATTTGTAGTGGTCTGCCAAAATGCTATAAATGAATGTAAACGAAAACGTACCGATGTAGATGCAAGCATGTTGTCATACGGATGAAAGGAAACATCGCGAACAGTCTCTTTATGGGCAGTCAGTGTCCTTACACAATTTCCCGTCAACACATCCCAGACTAAATTATGATACAAAATACAATAATGAAGAATATTTTTTCTCTGTGTGTACATGCACGTGAACCTCGGCGTGTAGATGCGTGTGTGTGCATGCGTGCCAGCATATGCGAATATACACGTATATGCGCGTACGATACGTTAGACTTCCATTCACATGGCGATGAAAGGAAATATACTTCTACATATATACATAACTTGAATTGGAGAAGAATTATAAAACAATAATGCATTCATGTCTGGGTGCTTCTACAACCATGTACATTTACATACATAGATAGTCCTTCGGAAGAACTGAAACATGCGCTCCATTTGCGTAGTTTCGTATATATCACATAATGCTAGCCAAGCAGTAATCACTTATTCGTATGTGCACACATACGAGTACATACCCAGTACATCACTATCTGCTGATCCTGAAGCTATGTAGCGCTCCCCTGTAGTGTGCAAACTACTAAATTTGGCTCGAATTAGCGTTCGACGTACATAGTGACCTCTATATGTCATGAGAGAGGTGTCATTCGGATTTTCTCGTTGGTGTGTTCTGGCATTCTGTGCGTATTATTATCATAAGTGGTTGTTTATACGCACGTATGAGTACCCGAACTCTTTGTGTAAAGAGTACCCGAGTTTGTCGAACAACTACGTTCTAGATATAAATTCACATACACACTCACACAGAGCTACTTGCGCGTATGCACAAATATATACTTACAAAACTTGCACAAAGCGTGCACACATTGAGCCGGTTCATAGTCAGGACGATGACACGAGTATTACTGTAGATGTACTAACTGTTACTCTCGATAATACTTAAGATGTTGATCACTCTTGGTTATAACACGATGGACCCTATTTACTAATTGACTAAGTACAGAACATAAAAGAACGTTGTATAGTTGTGTATAGTATTAACGAGGTGACGTGAGATTGGAAAGCAGTGTCATGTAACGATAATATTGTATATGCATATACTCAAGTGAAATGCTATTTTCTCGTGTACTTTTAACACATACATACTCCATAACGATAATCAAAATCCGTCCCGGGCCCATGGATAGTTTCAGCATCCTGTCCCGTGGACATCTTTCGTATGTCCCACAGTTTGACAGTATTGTCTTTACTGTTCGTGATCAAGTATCTAATGTTTTTATAAAAATGTGTGAAGTGAAAAGAGAGATAAACATATTAGAAAATGAGAGACACGCACTTACCTGTAAGGCGGTTAAGAGTAACAGTCTTACACGATATTCATTAATTTTTTTATTCTCGTGTTGCGGTGTGACTAAGTACATGTACATGTGTGTGTTTGTACATGATGTGCATGTTCCGGTGCATCTGTGATGTGTATGTGTGCATATGTATGTACATCTATGCGCGCTTATCTGCGTGCACATGTGTGCTTCAAATTCATATACGTGAACACACCTTCCATCGCTTTTTGAATCCACAGATGTTAATCCAGCAAGATGGCCCACAAGTACTCCTACTGGCTTGGCATTATTATTTGATGAGAACAGCCGAGTGTCCCATACCTACACGTGTTGCGTGTTGAGTGTGTATCTCCCTTTTATATGTGTAGATTTGCGTTTACGTTCTAGATCGCGCGTGACAGGTACAAAGTAGATGCTCAATATAACCATTTTTGTATTTGCATTTCTCCATATTCGCTCATATCATACAGACGAACCAATACACACACTGGGACGCGCCGAAATCCCAATTAATCAACGTACCTTACAAAGACCATCATCAGATCCACTGTAAAGAATACTGCTATTGTCTTTTGCAAACGCCACGGTGTTTACGTCAGCGGTGTGGCCCTGTATAAAGGCAGTGGGCTTCATAGCTGTACATAAATAAATGGTAAAAATTTAAATGTGCATATGTATACGTTATGGGCATTTACTTATTCCAAAATCATTATGTACGTGTGACTATTTAGCACAGTGCTGCTGCTTGTGTGTTCCATATTCTGTATATGATTGCGTCGTGCCCTGTATTGTGTGAGAAGTTGTTTAGCTGTATGTATGTTACCAAGTATTAATAAGTACATAATGGTATGAAATGAAACGTACATACGAATGCGGTGATGGCCAAGATACATGCCACAATTATGGCAAGACGCCACATTACATATACATGTGATATACGATAGTATATTACATATTTGTATGCGCTTCTTTATTAATAGGTATATTACATTCGTATCTATATCGCGGCCGTGAACAGGTGATATCAGACCAGCAAGTGTACTGCATTACATTATGATACAGCATGTTTGAATAGCATATACATGTGGACGTAGTGCGAATCTTGTTTGAAATAATATAGAAAACTGAATTGAAGAATGTGTGTACATCTACATGATAGCCTCTGAAAATCCAGATTTTGGTCATAAACAAAAGTAGTACTGGCCGAATATCCACTGTTGTCACTCCATTATTTCACACACTACTTCTGTAGTCGAAGGATACGTTAAACGTAAGCAAAACAAAAGGTTATGTCGATATGTGTTCGTGTGCGCACCCATATATACGTGACTACTATATTGAAATTCAATAAGTATGACAACATGCATACCAGTCAGGTCGTAAGCCACAAGTTTTCCTCGATTGTTTCCACCAACAATGTACTTTGAATCCGCAGAGAATTTCACCGAAAAAAAACACATGTGGCCGTAGTCGCTCTGTCTGTCACTCTCACTGAAATTTAACGCAGTTTCACCAATGCTCAGCTGATCGTCTCCTACATCCACTAGATGAACTGCATAGTTGTGCTTATGAATACAAGTCTACCTTTGCACATTCATATACGTGCAAACCCATATGCATGTAGCCGGTCGATGTACAACAGACATATTAAATAAATACACCAACATACGGACTTGTACACACTCCTATACCCACATATTCAAAGTACACATTGACACATATGTTGATTTGATATTGGTAGAAAAACGTGAGACATAGCGATAGTGTGTCATATATTGACACTGGCAGTAACCATACGCACACATAGACACACACATATGCCCTCACAGTAAATAGCAGGTAAGTACATCAAATATACCATACGGTGACCATGAGCTATATATGAGATGCTTCTTGTTCGGACTGAAGTCCACATCAAGAACACTCCAGTGAACATCCCGACAATGAATTGTCCTTTTCAATCGATAACGTCTATGAGTTACGTCAAACAACCGGATACTCATATCTTGGCTCGCAGACATAAAGGTATCTAAAGTGCGCATGTATGTATGCATGTATGTATGCATGTATGTATGTATGTATGTCTGGATGAATATATGCGTTGGCGAATGTAAGATGAGACACTTGGGTGGTACGTTTGGGAGCGTTTGTATATGTAAAAGTACAAAGTATGAACTGTTCCTTTTCATATACAATATGAGGGACCCGCAGATACAAAAATATATTCTTCGAGGCATAACGAAGCGTGTAAATTATTGCACTGTGTCATTGTGGGAACATATAAACCAATCCTCCTGTCTGGTCTATATATAGACTTAATGTATTTATATTGAGATTCGCGAATGAAGCACACATGTACAGCAGCACAAATGTTACTGAAAACAAAATCAGTATCTACATGCACATGTTTGCGATATTTTGCCTGTGTTCACACACGCATGTGTACATATATATACTCATATTTCTGGACCCAAATCCACACATACACATACCTCCATCAGCACTGTAACTGCCACAAAACGCATTTGACAATAGAGCCACTGTAGTGGTATTTTTGTTAGGCAGATATCGACTACAAGTGAACAAATTAGCGTCGGTTCGAAATACACCTTTCAACTGATTCATTTCTCTCTACGAGTGAAAGAATATGTTCGTGTATATATAAGTATATGCGTATTATACGTACTATACATGTAAATGTATGTGTACTTTGGTTGTAATACTTTACTTGTACATTATTTAATATATATGTTGATAAATGATATTCTAACCAACGCCATACTGTGGACTTGTCTAAGAGATTCCGACGTTGTACATACAAATAATTATAATTGACGATAATCTCATACAGCTGCATGTTCAATTACATGTTCCAATTCAGCATACTACACTATACGAGATTTCTGTATAAACAGTTGTGCGTATACAGTGTGCATGGGGAGGGTGCTTCATCATGAGCTGCAAGGTAAGATTTTACAAATCTGCATGTACGCATACCTCCTTTAACATGACGTATACAGAATGCATTGGCTTAAAGTCTGTGTAACCCATAGTAGTGGCCGGAATAGGCTTACAACATTTATTATCAACATCAATACATTTATCATCGTCGCCAAAACAATTCCTGTCCAACGATTGTCGTTTATCATGTGTATGAAGGACGTGCGTTTAGTAAATAGATGTTTAGTTCATCCCATATCCTACTAGGATGAAAAAAGACAATTTGTGGAGGCAATGTTATATCACACACCATGACAAACACTACAACGGACAAATAACATATACATGTGCAACATCATGGAGTGACTCTTACACTACGTTGAACAGGTAGAAGCACAATGCAGACGATAAAAAAAAATCGATAATATATCTCATACCCCAAGTACTAATGCATGTGCATACCTTGGAGTGTTACGACGCCGTACGGGCCTATACATAACGACTACACAAACAGATGTGAAGTGAATGCTTGTGGAATGTCTTCTGAGCACAACAATATCTAGATCGTACAAGAATACTTAATTATACGCTGTCGTTGCGTTATGATTTCCATCAATCTACAATATGCATGTAAAACCCAGTGCCGACTATATATGAGGCTACACGCATAAAGCACTCGGGGGGTTTTTTGCACGTCCACAAACGCAGCGCTCTGCGCATCCAAGTGTACCACCTATCAGGTAGACAAACACCTTTTCCATCGATTGACAAATGTTTAGTTTAGTGTAAGTGTATGGATTTCTTAACAGATATTAGAAAACACCTTCTTTGCTGAACCTTCAGACTATGTTATCCACTACTTATAACAACAAAAGTGCTATGATAATAATACAAGTACTCTTCCTTACATGTATATTTTGTGTACATATATCTATACAACATATAAATTAAGACGTGCTATATGTACGTAAGGTAGGAATCTACCTACTACCAACATCTGTATATGATTAATCTCCTGATCAAAAATGAAACAGTCAAGTGCTGATTATACGTTGTTGTTGTTGTGTTGTTGCTGTTGTTGTTGTTGCTGTTGTTGTTGTTGAGTGTGTGTGAGTGTGTGTGTGTGAGTGTGAGTGAGTGTGTGTGTGTGTGTGTGTGAGTGTGAGTGAGTGTGTGTGTGTGTGTGTGTGTGTGCTTGTACGCGGTTATATGATTGGCTGTCGCGTCCTTTAAAAAGCAATGACTCCAAATGACGTTAAGTTTCTATAAGTACCGAACTGTTTTATATTTCTTATCGATACGATCAGATGGACACCTCACATGCGCAATAGAACCAACTGTTTCAATTCTACTTGACTGTTGAAGTAAGCCTAACCTTGGATTAGACAATATAGGGATGGGCTTCAAGGCAGTATATCGGATACACGAAATAGAATCATATACTCAACGAGTCCGTGTACATGTGAAACATAAAAGATGACGTATAGTGCTTGTTCCACTGTCATATTAGACAAGTACGCATTGTCAACAAATTACTAGTTGCCCATAGACCAAATTCATAAGTTTTGTTTTCAGTACTCTTAAACTACGTATATGAAGTATATTGATTTAATAGTCATATCCCCAATACATTGAATATTCTATAAACAATACTATGCCTACGTTGTCTTTGGAAAGATGACTTTCCAACTGATACTGTGTGAGCCGTACACTGATGCTCCGAATGCAAGAACATGGAAGACAATGGGGTATATCATAAACACAAGTGCATTGCTGTACGCGTTAAGAGTTGTATCTACATCCAACACAGTCGGTATAATCCAGATACCATTTGACATTTGTAGATCACCATATATGACACAGTAGAGGCCCTCCAATCCATACTACATTGCGGTGATTATATGAAAAAGTTAGTGCTATGTCCTTTATGGAATATGTTGTGTATGCGTACATATGTATGCGAAAACATGTATATACTTGCAGCTTGGGTATACACTCTTTCGTGAACATGTTTGAATTTGTATTTCTGTAGCTCTGTCAGTATCGTAACTTGAGTGCGTTTGCGCGTAGATGTGCAGAAGAGTTCACACCTATATTCGATTATACAATATGGTAGACGAAAATGCTTCACTGTAGTTCCTTATGAATTTAAAAGAACATGGACGAACAATCCACTTAAAAGTATATGTTTAGACAGGTACCAATATATGCACGTAGTACCCGCCCATCTGAATGCAATCGGGCTCACCATAAAATACACAAACATTCACCCGAATGTCCGCGCAAATAAATATTAATATAAACACATGTATACGCGTAAACGTTCATACCTTAAAGAAAAGAATATAGTACAGCCATATGAGCCAAGCGCCGATTAGAGAAGGAGCGATGAAGAATCCACTCAAGTTCTGTGCACAGATATTTAAAGTTACAAAGGCCGCCGCTGCACTATCTAGAGCTGTAAGGAATATGTACATGTGCATGTATATCATGAAGATATTCATTAGTGTTTAAGTTAGTCTAATATGTTGGACATACATATGCACAGAGTTGCACAGTATATGCACTACATACGTTCGTGAGTACACGTGCATACCTGAAAGCACACTGGCAGTTAACAATGCCAAAGATGTTCCAACAGAATCCATGATGATCATATACAACGTAAATAGAAAGTACTTCTCCAGTGTTAAAGGGAGGTTTCCCAAGAAATAGACCAGAGGTGTGTAAAGAATGCCTATAATACCAACCGGCAGGCATGAAAGAGGTAGTGAGTAGGTGTACATGGATACAAGTATTAAATGTGTACAACTGTAAATCTCTACAGGTATATGCAACATGTATCCATGTACATACTTGCACATGCGAACGGACACGTAAATATTCGCCCATGTATTCGTACTTACCATCAAAGCCAAGATGCAGACAAGAATTTAGGCGCCACTTTATGAAGTGGTGTTCTGATAAAGGGGCACATTACCTGATACTACATATTCGTAAGCAACTGCGATACCCCGCAAGTGGTTTGTGTATTCGCATGTTTGTGTAGTATAGGGTTTATGGCTTGACATTTGAACCACACCTTTTGTGAAGGCTCCCATCGTAAGTCGGAGAAACCAGCAGAGATGGTATGAAGTGAAGCTATATGTACCACTCGCACTATCTCTTCTGAGCATTTCCTTCTCGAGGAACACTGAGCACGGGATACGAATTCATATACATAGGTTGTGAGAGCGGGTTCGAACTGCATGACGCATATAGACTGGAAAGAGGTTGCAATAAGTAGCGCAATCACATGCAAACGTGTGCACTTGTTGTACTCACTAAATCTTAATCTATGTAACCAATAGAAACATGCGTGCATGTTGGATAATACGACGATATCGGTATTGAACAAATAGTACATGTAAATGTATACCACTCGCAACTGTAGGAGCCTCGTTAAAGAACATCGCCCCCAATAGCTGGTAGATGAATGCTGACTGGACTAATATGTTCTGAAGCGCAGCTTCAGTATCCTCGCTTTGGATATCAGAATCCACTATGTGAAAGGCGCGCGCGTGTGTGTAAACAGATAAATAAAATAACTGCAGAAATTGCTGCAATCAGCACCCAATTTTGAAGATTCCTGCATGTATTCGTACGTACGTATATGCATGTGTATACGTGCGTGTATTTACAGTACGCCTGAGCATCCAAGAAATATGGACAAATATATGTATCCGCTCACCCGCAGATACGTACATAATGGGAAAAGCATGGATAACATACCGTTTACATACAAACTTACAGTTTACGTAAAGCGTGCCGTAGAATAGAAAGGTAATTGCCCCCACAAACCAGCCAGCTACATACGCACCGTTGCGTATTTGTGCCATATACGTACGCAATGAAAGCATACGTACCTGGTGGAAAGTAGATGTTGCATACCTTGACTGTACGCATACAAGATTTGCATAAATTAATATTTGGATACATTATAACAGAAGAACCAGCGTGCGATCTATACGTCAAAGTTCCACTATTATATAAGCCAACTGGGCAGCACCATGTACGCATGACGAGATAGCGCACGGCGTGTTTAAAAGTAGTTTCCTTTACTTATAGCTCACTTGCTACGAATTCACGAATTCGTATTTCAGCGAGTGTATATAGACATGCGCGTGGTGGCCTGAACGGAGTTTGAGCGCAGATGCGAGAGATTGTAAGATACGAGTGCAGGGGAGTTGTACGTATGTATATGAGCGCGCGTATGTGTCTATATAGTTACCGAATTGGGTCCTTTTCCATTACTTTGTCCGCTAGTTATCCCACCAACGTCCCGTGGAAGCTCAGGCAAAGTACGATTCTCCACTGATTCCACATACGATATCATTCTATAGCAATATCAAGGTCTCAGTTCATGTACGTATAAAGTAAATGCGCACTTTGGGTTGTGTCCGATGGCAAACTCGGAAAATAGAATTTATGTACAACAAGGTGATCTTTGTGCTTGATCAAGTGGACGGGGTGTCTCTGTTTCCCTCATCCACCCCTCTCCGCACGTGTATGTGAGCGCACGACTTAATACGTTGCTGAATTAGACTAGAACGTACTTCACCGTATATACGTTGATGTATAAAATTGTAGAACGAGCGATTCAAAATTAGGAAGATGCAGCAGAAATTAATTCAGGAATATTAAATCTATGTTTAATGGGAAACAGATCAGCATGTGCATACACGTCAACATAAGTGCACATATAAAACGAATACACTTAACATACTCTTTGAAAGAAGAGCTGTTTTTATAGAATACTTCGAGTTGGTCACGTTTTACGGTCATCTCGGCGTTTGAATTACTTTCTTCGTTCTCTTTTGTAGGAAGATCGCCTGTAGCGGCCAGCTCTTTGCTTGCGTTGATGGTCTTGTGTAGATGGATAACATTAAGCGTGAGTGTGAGTGTACATAAGATTTTGTAAGTTTTTCCGACTGTGTGCATTTCCTCCCACTTGTTCGGCGCCGATCCCCCCCTTGTGTGTCCAAATGTTCATTGCTTAGTGCTTTCGAATGAAGAAGAGGCGTGTGCTCAGAGTATGTATGTGTAATGGTGCGTATACCACTTCACATCACATCACATCCCATCCCAAACACATACATCGGTTCTACATAGGAGGTCGTCCTTTTACCCAAAACTTCGACCCTTCCCATCAGAAAGCAAACTGATTTCAGGTTGGACACGTAGCCACAATCGTACAAGCACAATAACACATACTAACATATCTACGTGTCTAAACATACTCCAATTTCAAGAATATCCTTAGATCCAAAGTAAGGATTCTCTTCATCGGCGTATTGGGTTAGATCAACCACAAAGTCAGCTGGGTTGGAGGTGTAGTCTACACGCACATTTGCTGCCTCGAAGTGAGACATGACGTCCTATTTTCATAGCCAGTGTATATATATATAATTACATCTGTGTGAGTGCACGTGTGTGAGTGTGTATATACATGTACAATGTATTTTTATTTATTTACGTTATGGACTGAAATAATGTGCTCGAGCATGTGCAGATCTTTGTGTGTATGCGAGCTTTTGTAAAGTTTGTGAGTACATATTTGTGTGCTTCTGCGTATCGCAAATCCGTATTTCAACATCCGTATAACTAAATTATAAAAAGACCACGTGTCATGTACTATGTAAACGGATACGAACAAGATTAACAGAAAACAAATACATGACAATAAATTCTTTTATTTCCAATATATGCATAGACATTCTATAAACTCATCCGTTCAAAATGTACAACGCAATACATTACATACAAATAGATAGATCTACATACCCGCACGAGCCCCGAGTACATGACTCTTCCTGCTTTCATTAAGAACAAATCATTGAATAGCTTAAATATATCTGATCGAGGCTGGTGAATCGTACAGACCTAAAAAACATATAAGTAACTTGGTGAAGTGTACTTATTTACGAACACATTTACATATGCATGCCCATTCACATCAACTTATCTAGGGAAATGTGCGATATCTCGTCTATCAGCAATAAATTAACACTTATAAATGAGTATTGTGATTGTACAGAGTGCAATAGACTGTTGTCTGTTCTCAGCAAGAAAAATCACAATGATGACTCTTCAAATTTGCTAAATACTGAAAAATGTACAACTGCAATTGTACGTCTAGAAGTGAGTGCATGCACTGTACTGTGAGAGTGTGCACCTTTGTGGTCCCTTTTTGGAGTGTTCTTTCATGATTGTATCTTTGTGACGCATACAAAATAGTCAAGCAGACGCTCACACATCCATGCACACATGTATGGTGGTGCACGTGCATCATCGCTTACAATGGTGTGTCCTCTGTCTGCTAAACGCTTCAAGACCTGTACCAATCGAAGTGAGCCATATGCATCCAACCCTGAGGTTGGTTCATCTAAAAATAGAATCGAGGGCTTGCTAATCATCTCTATGGCTACAGTGACTCGTCTCTTTTGCCCTCCGCTGAGTCCTCCGCTTGAATCATCCCCCACATGTGTATTACACACTTTCGTTAAATCCAAATCACGAATAACTTGGTCAACTCTCAACATTTTTTCTATAGAATGTAAAGACGAAGAGCATGGGTTCGTGAGTATGTGTGCGTATCTGTGTATACAATTATGCTTGCGTTTTGATAGTCTTTCGTTTAAGGAATTTAGTCAAGTCCACAACAAGTATTGATTGATCACATGTATATGCGTCGTTGATGTACATTACGAAGAATTATTGTCAAATGGTCTTAATACTTTCAGAACAGGGTAGGAGCCTGATATCTGTTATTCGTCATCCATACAAAACCTGTAATTGTTATTTTTTAAATGTCTACAACGAAGATAATGGTATGTCATTTCTTATATTGACACAGCTATATATACATAAATGCGACTAATTATTTATACTCGCACACATATGTGCCACTTTTTCGGGAGACTATGATCATTTGAATGTCAAAAGTGTGCAAGTATAAGAGAAGTATCACTCTTAAAATGACAAAAAGTACTTCATTCTGGCCTACAATTGCAGAAATGCTTATATTCCCTACTTCCGTCAGTGAATTGATAAGATCACAGATCGTGACATAATAAGTACTTATCTTCTCATACAAATACATATAAAATGCACATACAATATAGAAAGAAAACACGGACGTATAGAAAGACCTATACACACCTTCGGTTGACAACTCTTGACTCATCCTGAACTCAGCAATGAAGAGTAGTGTTTCTCTCACGGTTAAAGATGTGAACAAACAATCTGACTGCATCACGTATGAGGCCACACGTGTGAACATCCTATTACGAGCGTACCCGTTAACATGTATGTTTCCTGTAATTCTACCTTCATTCCCTTTCCGGTCTGCTAATATGTCCAGGAGTGTAGATTTTCCACAACCACTGGGACCCTACATATGATTGCATACATGCGTGCGTGCGAGTGAGCACATATATGTGTGTATTTCAATACCCACATATATAGTGCGGTAAGAGTTTGTGTGCATACGATTGTTTGTGTGTATGCGTAATACCTGCATGTATGCATGAGAGGGTATTTTACAGGGTCATATTTACGTGTAGTGTACATGGTTTGGTATATACAACTGTGATTGCATGTAGATTGGTAGAACAGATTAGACATAAAACGGCATATATATATATTTATATATGTAACGGTTTGCCTATTTCCATAGTACAGACAGGTTCACCTACCATAATAGCAGCCAGTCTTCCAGGTTTGAATACACCTATACATACGAAAGGAACGACGTTACTAATAACTGTTATGGTGGGTATTCGTCGATGTGGTCTATAGGGATGAGTTCGACAAGTACGAATAGTATAAACATACATATATGATGAAAGTGCGTCAAACATCGTACAAATTCAAGGGTACCTACACCAACAAACTTACGTACTAGAAACACTATAAGATTGAAAGAGACGTAATATACAATCACGATCACAGATATGGCCACGTATCCACACATAACGTTTTCATAAGCTGGCATACGCGCGTGCAACGAAGTAAAAGATGTGCTACATATACCAGTGACGCCATGAAGAATAGTCAGGGGCCCCTTGCTGGTTTTGACACTGTAGCCTATATTTCTAAATGTAAGAATTACAGGTCTATCCACCTGCGACGATATGATACCAGGTAGTCAATATATACAACATTTACGTGATGTCTACACAGTGTATATATATGAAAGATGATTGTGTGCACGTGCGTGTGTATTTGTACAGTGCGCGAATGCGCTTACGTAATTGTGTGTTGATACTTCTCTATCTGTGTGTATGTACTATCTGTAGGTATATGCGTTTGGTATCTGTCTATACGTGAACAGGCCGTGTACCTCCATATCCTTGTCAGTGTCAGCACCACCAATAGACTCGGAAATATCTTCTGCCTGTGGCCTTTCTCTTTCAGCTTTACGCAGAATTTTCTGAAATGAAATAAAAAATATATAACACAAACACAACAGTCACGAAAAGAAATATTAGTATAAATATTGGATATGCTACACAACATTGTCAAATATATACATAATAATATACACGCACGCCTGTAACGTACCATGAAATTGTCATTTGTACTTAAGTAGCCAATATATATTGCAAAGGGTATCGCAAAATGAATGATAGACAGAATCCAAACTGAGGTTTGCCATGCTACAGTGATGTCTGGTAGATTAGGATTCATTGCGCAAAAGTACTCTATAAATGCGCGCTACCAATGTCCGCATTTGTACCTATACTACAACCGTTGAGTGTAATAGTGTGGGCATGTGCTTGCCGAATACAATATATCACTGCGTATGTTCGAGTGAGTGAGTATGAGTGAGTGAGTGTGTGTGTGTGTGTGTGCGTTGTGTGTGGTATGTGTGAGAGTGTGTGTGTTTGTGAGTGTGTGTGTGAGAGAGTGTGTATGTGTTTGTGTATGAGTGTGTGTTTGTTTGTATTAGTGTGTGAGTTTGTATTTGTGTGCGTGTCTATGTGTGTGTGCACAATACTTCGATGTACAATTGTAGCTTATCTGATTCGTTATTAGAACAGATACCAAATAAGCATTGGTGCGCGTTATTTGGTTCACAAATACACCCACTCACGAACACGAACACAAACACAAACACAAACACACTAATACACATATACACTAATATATACACACACACACACACACACATGCGCAAGTTGCACGGATAGTATACAGCAATACATACCCTCCGCACGCTGGCATACACATGCAAACGTAAAGGTGTATACAAGAACTTGCAATTTAAGGTACGCTCCGTATTGAATCACAATTGCACAGGACAAATCGTATATAGCGACACCATGGTTTACGTTTATTCCGAGAGTTGGAGCCAAATACTGGGTATGGCCATAGTGTTGACTGTTACCCTCGGTCTTCCCGCCCTTTTATACATATGTCTTGTCTTTGGTCTCGATGTCCCCAAAATCGCTAGGAAGAAAAAGGTTTTTATCTATTTCGCACGCGTACTTGCTCTGTATGTGCGTATTCGTTTATAAACGTGTATGTGAATGCAAACTTATTACAGTGCTCGTGTAGTAGTATTCGGGTTTAATGTACTAGAAATATAATCTGCAAACATATACACACATACGTGTGCGTGCAATGTGTATGTGCGTCTATATGTATTAATGAATGAATAGCAGGCGTCTGTACTTGTATACATAGAACATGTGCATATGCCCAAAGTGCTCGTGCAGTAGTAGTCGGGTTAATGTACTAGAAATATGGTATGCAAACATATACACACATGCGTTTACATGCATTGTGTGTGTGCCCCTATATAGGTTAATGGAGCGAATATCAGGCGTCTGTCCTTGTACACATAAGAACATGTGCATTTTGTAAGGATCATGTAAATTCAATGTTCGGGCTTATTGCTTTCTGTTTTGTTTGAGTATTGCTTCGGCACAGCAGTTTTAATTTTCTTCTTGAATTCTTAGGATTAAACGCTCTCGTTCTTTTGAGTTGCTTTAACTGAATGGCGCGTAAATCCTAAACTCTCAACCAACGAACGAAAAATATAGTATGCTCACTTTAGAGATGGCACGTGGTGTCATTATCCTAAAGTTTAGCAACATTTCAATCCAAGACATTATCATACGTAATTACACATACAAGCAGGTGGACCATATATATAGTCACGCATGAACAAATGTATATAAATGCATTCTTGAAGTATGTCCACATGAGCACATATATTACACTCACGTGCCTTCGTCTCCTCGCAGCCATGCACATGGCACGCACACACACACATGTATAAACCCGCATTCACTCAAGCACGCACACAATCATAAATGACTATTGAATCTTAGGGAACGTTGTTGACGGACGAAAATCAACTTCTCGAGATATCACCAGTCATCATAACGGCAAAGAGTATTGTGTATACAGTTCCGTTGAAGAAATCAAAGGTAATATCACTATACATGCGCAAACTGTGTGTTGATGAATCACAACCACATGCGTACGTGCACTCACATGCGTGCATGTATTGAAATTGAGAGATCATGGATGTAGGTGTAGGTGCATGTCTCAATGCTTGTTTGTGAGCGCAGAATTTGGTTTGATCAGCAAAGCTTCATGTTAGCGGATGTTATTCGTATTTAACTAGCTGTTGGAGTTGTGTACGCGTTTTTTCGCAGATATGGAGGTAGAATTGTTTGCTGGTGTACTGCGTGTATATAGGTATATGTGTTGTGTGTGTTATGTATGTGTTCGGAGATATGTGGACGTTATAGCAAGAGCGGGTGTGTGATGTGAGTGCTGTCTTGAATGTCATATGTCTTTATATGTATTATGTGGTTGGCTATTAGCTTGATAATCTGATCTTTTGGATACAGTTATATGTGTGTAGGTTCTGCGCATCCAACTTAACTTTTTCGCATCCGAAGTTGCATATATGGGACACCGACAGTTTCACTGTTTATATTACTTGGGTAAAGCACGTGTATATGTACCCACGTATGTGTATGCACCCTTTCCTTGGAGCATATCTGTCATATACACATACGCGCATGCAACATGTGAATGCAGATACACACATGTGATCTGAATACTACTAATATGCAAACTTTCTGGTTCACACACTTTGGCAGAACGAGGATGGAACGCCTGGACCAACACGTAAGACGATTTTGAACAACGTAAATGCGTGCTTTAGACCTGGTTCACTCTCAGCCATTATGGGGCCATCTGGTTGCGGTAAAACTACGTTCCTTAATATACTAGCGGACAGACAGCCAGTCGGCGGTGTAGTAAAGGGTACGAATACGGGTGTGCGAAAGCCTATGTTTATATTTATGCGGTAGATGCAATGTTTATGAAATATGTATACAGTACACTCTGTGTCACCATATGACTCTAGATAGTCCAACCTATCTTGTTTGAATGAATGTTGTTCGATAAATTGTATCTCGCAGCAACTTTATGAATGTCGTACTTGAGTGTATAATGTATTCTGTAAGGATATAGCCCAACTGGGGTTGTATATTTTCGTAACACTACTACCCGCTATACTATAGATGTACTCCACATGTGTGTATATGGATTGCGACATACTTTACTTGAGAACGTAAGATGTGATGTACAACAACATATGCTGTTCGAGCACAGACGCGCACTCAGCCACACTCTCATACGCAAACGGATACACGTTATGTCCAATCAGGAGAAATAAGAGTGAATGGGGCACATCGAGGGCCATACTACAAACGACAGGCGGCATATGTTATGCAATTCGATGCTCTGTTTCCATTTCTGACCGTGCGAGAACACCTCACATATGTTGCATCGTTGCGTCTCGAGCGATCAGGTATATTTGATTTATCAGCATCATTGTTACACATACATACACATACACATACACATACGCCGCTAACTCTAACGTACACACATGCGGGACCTTACGCAAACGGAGGCATAAACCTGGCCGTATTCGAGATTTGCATTTGCCCACTTGTATGCACACGCCCGTGCATGTGTGCACTTTTAATTATTACCATGAAATAGAACATGACAGACTGTTATCTCAATGGCCATACTGAATGGAGTTCCTGATACTGTATTAACAGAGGGAAAGAAGTCCAACACGCATACTGAGAGATTTATATAAACATCATATATTAAAATTCTACATTAAACATTTGCATGAGTATGTAGTGGATGCTGAGAAAAAGGAAAGAACGATTGAAGAAGTCATCTCCTTGGTCTCGTTGGATGGTGTAGCAGATCAACGTATTGGCGATGCAACTACAAGAGGATTGAGCGGGGGTCAAAAACGTATGTCTTGCGCAATCTTTATCTATGTAGGCCCTTCCTTCGTACAAACCTACAAGCATGTGCATGTATATATACATACGCACTCACTCTTGAAGGCAAGTAGACAAGAATAAACTTGTTATCACATATTGTGCTTCCACGCACACATGCTATGGTATACAAGACATTCATGAATATGCGTTGGTTTTTTTGGTATATGCAGGTCGTGTTACAGTTGCAACAGAACTGGTGACCATGCCTTCTGTTCTTTATTTGGATGAGCCTACCACTGGTCTGGTGAGTATTATGAATCTACCTTTTTTTATGGTACATAAACCACGGACACATACGCCAGACTACCATTAATCCGTTACGCAATCCTTACAGGACGCTTACAGTTCTTTAAGTCTTGTAAGATCATTACGGGTATTGGCAGATGGAGGTCAGACCATCGTTTGTACAATTCACCAACCACGCCCAGATATATTTGAGCTTTTCACAAATCTACTTCTTATGAAATCAGGGGAAGTTGGTATGTAAACCTGTTTACTTTTGTGCGGCTACATATGTAAGTGGGTGTATTGCTTGATTCAGTTATTGCACATGAAAAACACAAATGTTTGCTTCCTTTGGTGTTTGTGAAATGATATATTGGAACGGTGAATACATGATATGGATTTCGAATGACCTGTGAACCCACGTGCGTTGAGTACTCTATCACACACGTAGACCATAACCACTCATGAGCGCATAGTCATGCAGATACATGCGAAATACACCCATGCGTTCATACTTACACTCAGCTCCTCATATACGCAAATACACATACACCAGGCTATTTTGGAACTGTAACACACATGCCTAGGTATTTATCGGGAATGGGTATAACGATACCTCCAGACGTTAATTCTGCTGACTTTGTCGTGGACATGACTTACGACAGAGAGCAAGAAAACCCCAAACCAAAACAGATTCATGAAGAAAAGCTCGGGGCTTTAAATAGGGTATGCAAGTGTGCACCCGTGTCCTAGTCTATTGCCTTCATTCTGTATTTCATGACGAAGCTGTACAAATAGAAATTTCTGTTGCGACAAATAAGGCATGTTAATGTATATGTGTATTGGTATTCTATTAACTTGATATATTATTTTGTTTTTATATGTGCTTATGTGTCTTTCTCCAACTTCTACCCATCACATTACATATCCTACAAATATATGTGAACATCCGTATCTGCATACCTCACCAACGCGTATTGTTGCAGTGATGATAAAAATATCAGCTCATCTGAACAATCTAAATCAGTATTTCATGATTTAGTTAAGTTCTGGGTGTTTTGAGTATGTAACCCATGTTTGCTCTCATCTGTCATACCAACCAATGCCCACATCGACTGCACATACACGTACATTACCACCAGCCTATGCAAAATATACGAGCATCTCATGAAAATCAAGCAGAGAGTTAGTCATAAGATTGACCCATGCCATCATTAAAACCAACTATAGCTGTATTACAGCATCACATAGAATTCACACACTTTCATATGAACGTGTAGCTTGCGTCAAAGCTTACACGCACAGTGACAATGTCAAGTATCAGTGAGAAACCAACTCGTCAGGATGCTGAAGGAAGAGCTGATTCAATAAAAAGTAGAGAATTGGCGTCTAATGAACAGGTATGTGATTTACATACATGTGTATATGTTGGACCACGTGGACACACGAACATGGATACATATTCACGTGGTCAACTCCTATCTCAGTTTAAGGTGGGTAAAACCAAATTCGTGGGATCGAGAAGACTACCTCAAATGCACCTCTTACATGCATGCTTCTAATTCGTTGAAACATATTATCTATAGAAAGCATGCAAAGAGAACTTTTCTATTGGAAGCGGTAGACCCATAAGTCCATTTGGTTTGAAAATGAGTATACATATGTACATCTCACTTATATGCATATGCGCAATGCATGCATATTCTTCACATATGTGTGCATACGTATTCATTGCAAGTTGAAAGCGATGCCTATATAACAGATAATGTACCTGTATGAAAAGCACTACTCAGATGTTAGAATATGAGTCCATATCGCCAACTGTTCAAACGTTACTTATGTCATCGCAAATATACGTATTGATCGTGTCAAGATGGATGGAGTATTACGTACATTACAAGAAAGGACTAACACTGAAGAACAAAGATGGCGAGGAACAAAGCCAAGACATGTGCACGTTTGTAGATATATACGTGTTGCATTGTATATATCGTTGTATGTCAAACCTTGTAAAGTAGAGATACATTATATTAATGCGCACCACATTACACACATACATAAGATAGATGCCCATACTCACTGACCATAAATCTGAATTCGATTTAAATATAGTCACAGTGCAATGCTGAGGATTTAATACCATACTTTACAAAGTCTGCTGAACGAGTAGAGCTGTTAAGAGACATCGATTCTATTCATTCTGGTTTGGATACGAGTACGCAAGAATATAAAAGTAACGAAGATATATCTGTTGAACCAAGGAGTAGCGTATACACAGGATTTGTGAAAGTAAGCCTGAAATTTCTGTATATTTTTACTCTTGAATGTTTTGTTAAAAGTAGTGTCTGGAGTTGTTTTAAGCGATGACGTTCAATGAAACTAGCTGAAGTACGATGTAACTGTATATGGATGACCATTGTGTGTGTGTTTGTATATTGTTTGAGGGTTTATATATATTTTCTTTTTGCATTCTTTTCCGGAGATTTAACAGGTGTAAGATAGCGGATTTTTGCTGTTTTGAATTCCCCTCGTACGAAACGTAACTATGAATCTTTCAATCGCAATAAGACATACGATATTATTATGCTGTGCACTTGCAGTGTAAGGGAACTTATTTATTTCGAGCTTGTGGTTGTGAGTTAAAGCCTACCTCTATATCCACTCATCTATACATTAAAATAAACAGTCCAAGTACGCAACGACCACGCTTCATCAACTGGGTATATTGGTACGCAGAGACTTCACCAATATGTTGAGAAGTCCGGCCACAAGGTTCTCATACGGCATTATCATTGTACAGTTTCTCTTTTATGGTGTACTATTCTTAGGTATGATTACATGCATCATATACCTATAAATAGCCCAACTAAGTACAAAAAGGCGTGACGTGATATCGATGTATTTGTGTTTATACACTTACTGATACCCACCACCTACACCTGTGAATGCACAAAAAAATCAGAACTAGTTTTATTTCAGACTTTTGCTTGCTTTACACATATATCCAAATATACATCATGTACATTCTCGAAGTTGTACTTCATATATACACTCACGGTGTATACACGTTTCCTTTGCATATTAGATTCTATACATGCAGCACACACTATGCACAGCGTACATCATGTTCGTATTTTCGTATGCACAGGTACTCACTTAGGTACATATACCCATCACATCACATATTTAAACGTTCTTACCGGCGCTGATATATATATTTCCTTGCGCATATGTCTTAACGTCTTTACAGGCACTCGAACAGAAAATCCGACTGCCGATCAACTAGTCCGGACCCGTAGTGCATTTTTTTTTCAAGTATGTGTACATTGTGTTGTTCCACCTATACATTGTGAATATGATTCGTGCGGTATGTATGAGTGGGCAGATTGGTGCGGATATATGTTTTGTAGAATTTTATGAGTACTACTAGTGAGTGCTTATTTATTATCAATATTTTTATACCTCGGTACATGTGATCATGTATAAGAATAGCTTGATTGTTTGTGTATGCTTAAAGTGATATTTGGAATGCATTCATGTATAAACTACCATGTTAGATACGCATATGTACTTGCACTCACTCATTATAACCGTATGCACACACGTTTACTCACTCACTCAGTTCACCGGTTAATTGCTACCCACACATACGTACCGGTAGTCAGTCTTATGTTTCTCTCGTTGGCTCTTTAGTTCATCTCGCTTGTTAGTTTTCGCTAGTTATGTTAACGCCTCAGTTCATGTCACTGTTAATCTCAACGTACATCACATACATACGTCAACACCTGCACATACACACGAAGACTACTCCAACCACACTCACTTGTTCTTACTCATGTACCCACAAACACATTCTACCACTGATTCCTATCACACACGCACATTTTCTTCATGCATGTACATGCATTGGCACTCATACTCACTCAAAAACGTAATAAATAGATTATGAATACAGTTACTCTACTTGAAGTGGATGTGATTAGTATAGTATGGTTAGCCCGTACTGTGTTTTACCGAGAGCATGCATCAGGAGCATATTCTGGTAAGAAGGACTTGAATACTTGCATGAATAGACACTTACATATCTGCGTATATAGATGCACGTACGAATGCATATACGCACATAATTCTACATATGTATTTATGTACATATTGTAAGACATAAACTAACTACAGTACATATTTTATTATTGGAAAACCAAGTTACGGCGAACACGCACGTACAACAATACCATATACTAACATTTAACAACTTCCATTCACGTGACGGCATCACCTCAATACCTACGCCAATTACATATACAAAAAAACATATATAAATATATACACAAACTTGTGTTTACTCACAAAATCGCTTCGTCTAAACAAATGCAGTTGTGTCATATCATCTTCTGTGGCTATGCCGGTTGTCATTCTTTGCCATAGTGAAAGCCATTCTATATACAATGATCATCTATTGGTTTCCTCTGATTACTATTACAGGTATTTTAAGCAACCGAGAACAGATTATAGATATACATACATGCATACATACACACACATACACACGCACGCACACACGCACACGTACACACACACACACACACACACGCACACGCACACGTACACACACACACACACACACACACACACACACACACACACACACACTTCATCCATCCATCCATCTATTACTTACTTACAGCCGGCAGAGTGTTTGTGTTTCTGTGCGTGGTAGCTGTGTTATCTAGTGTGGGATCTTCACTTGCACTGCTGCTGGTTTGTGCCATCCCTGAGGTTGAAGGTGCAGGTGCTATTCACTCAACGATCGCTGGAATGATGGGTATGAAAATTGAGACATGAATTCGTTTGTTTATTAATACATGTGTGGTGTGATTGTATGTATGCATCTATGACAATGAGCATGCTTGCATATATGCACGTGCAATGTACATATAACATAAGCAGACATGTCGCATTAAATGTTTGCTATATGCCAATATACAGGTATGCGGCTTGTTCACCAAGGATATTTTTACATGGTGCTTACATCTTTGCGTTATTTAGACAGAGTAATTACGCAAACTTATAGGCAGATATGCATAAGCACATGTTAACGCCGTTGTAGTGAACCTAATCATTGCTCATATGGTTAACATTGTCGGACTTGTCCATCTATTGAGCACGTCTACATTTTCTTCGTCACTTCTACTACATCCTATCGATACATATATATATACTCCTCACATAGTTGCGCATACGTACATAAAAGCACCGATGGTAGGATCGCCGAGTTGTGTATTTTGCTGACTATTCTGTCGGCATTTCTTATTCTTGCATGGGCACACTCGTACACTAGCACTCAAATGCACCCAGTCCCCCCTACGCGGGGGTATGTAAACGAACTCTGCAGATATTGTTGAACACATACTCTAGTGCACAGCATATACTCACAAACGTACCGATTGTAGGTACTTTCGCCGGGTTCTTCATTCCGCCGAATATCCTTCCTGTGTTTCTTATTTGGCTATATTACATGTCCTTTTATAAATATTCGTACGAGGCACTGAATGAGAATCAGTACCAAGACGATACTATAGTTGTGGGAAACAACACGGTGCAAATTATTGGTGAACTTATTAAAGTGGATGAAACTTTGAACAGGTATCCATGAATATATGCGCACGTGTATGCACGCGTCTTTGTAGGTAGGAGATACATAAAATGTAGGAAACAAGCTACGTGTGTGTCTGCTTATATTTGTTCGAAAAGCACAACTGTCCAAGTCTGCGGAAGGGCATAAATCTTTCTGATACACGCATATTTACGTGCGTGTGTGTACTTAACTGTTGAGTTTACATATGCGTCGGGAGAAAGGCGAACACTTTCATACACAGATTTACGAACATTGTGGTCCAGTGTTTCTATCCGATAATATTTCTGTGGCTATATTTGTATTTACGTGTATGTGTACCTAACTGTTGAGTTTACATATACGTCGGGAGGAAGGCAAACACTTATACTTACTTCACATACAGATTTACGAACATTGTGGTCCTCTGCTTTTATCCGATAATCTTTCATGCTGTTGCTATACTTGCGACGTGGGCTTTCACGCATAAAGCTGCATTCATTACTCTATTCTCTTTTGGCAAGAAGGTATATATACCCTACCTATTCTGCTACGAGTCTATAATAGACATAACAAGTGTACTACAGACTCCCTTAAATGCACCCTTATGCTCAAGCATAATTTATTAACTTTGGATAATAACGTAGAAATGTATGCATGCATATGTCTGTGATTTTATTCATATCTCTTAACCCGGAAAAGTACGGTGATTTTACGGTTATGTGCGCATACATATTTGTATATGCATAAACGTGTGCACATATATAATCGATATGAGCGTATGATTTGTGAGAAGGTTAGCTTAAGCACTTACATGTTTTCTAAATGTGTGCTTGCTTATGTGTACGCGAACATACAGAACCATCCTGTTATACAAAACAGGAGTGAGGAGCCCACTATCAGCGCGGTCACGCATGCAGTACCAGCAACAATACAGGAAATCTATGCTTCACATGTTGACTTGACAAACACGCCCACACCTGCACCCGAGCACTTAACACCTACATGAAACTGAGAGCAAAATTAGTACAAGTGATACACAGCCTGAGATCGACATAGAAATGAACACACGTGGTACACCTTTGCCAGATTATACTGATCTGATGCTGATCCTGTAAGGAAGAATAGTAATCCATAGAACAGCTCCGATTTACATGCAGATAGACAACATACTTTTATTTAACCCTAATGCACATCCTAATACACAAACTTAGTATGTATGCGCATGTATTGATGCAATGTATCTCTTACCTGCGACTTGGTCGTATGCAGATTGATAAAACGTGTACGTTTACACTGGAACAAAACCCAATTAATCACATCCATAAGAAGTACTATGCATGCCGAATACTTTACATATATATATATAGTAAAGCTTGTGTACTTTCGTTTGCTTGTAGATGATAGCCCTTTAATTGTGTTGTTACGTATAGGTGATACAGATATCAGGCAAGTAAATGTTTACACTCATACAGATAGTTAGTATGCCGCGTAGCTGCCCCTTATTTTGTGTTCATATATCGACTCATCTGATGCCCTTATGACACTTCTTGGTCCTTGTGGTTAATGATTTCTCGAGTTGTGAGAACGGTTATATGTACTGGTAGTGCACGGGCATCTTCATGTATCACTACAATGTCTGCGCGGTTAACACTGAAAGAAATCCGTGTTTGATGTGTTGTATGTACGTGAATGTCATTGCAACTATGCGATCTATCTTTTGTATCCACGTCGACGAGTTTTCTCTAAATAATCGTATCGCTTAAGCATTGCTAAACAACATTAACGTTACAAAATGCTGCACTTATTGCATAAAACTGCCCGACTGAATAGCAGTTGTATTCGTGTACTACTCTGTACTTTCGATACAACTCTTACATACTAACTTCAAGAAAAATGTATAACCAACGATTTCGTCTTATACCACACAGCTGGACAATTAACTGAGTACATCAGGAACGAAGTCGAACTAATCGGAAATTCGTAATACATTTGAGATTGTTTCCCGTACTGTATCATGTCTTACAATTTCTTTCCTGATTAATATAAAGAGGATAGGCTAAATATTGGCATGCTCAAAGGAAGCAACATTATCGTCAACCTTAAAGCAAACGTTGAACGACCTCGCCCCACGACGATGGTCAATAACACGTGCACTTGCTTATCCGTTGATCCTCTAACGTGCAGATCGGAGCACTATTATATCTCGCGGCAAACTACTCATCAATCGTAGCACGCGTGCATCCGTGTGTGTGTGTGTGTTTATGTGTGTGCATGTGTGCGTGTGTGTGTGTGTGTGTGTGTTTATGTGTGTGCATGTGTGCGTGTGTGTGTGTTTTTGTGTTTATGGGTGTGTGTGTTGTCTATATGTGTGTGCGTGTGTGTGTGTTTGTGTGTGTGTGCATGTGTGTGTGTGTGTACGACCTATCGGCCAATGATCACCTCACAAAGTGGCACGACGCGATATAAATCTTTCAGGAACAAACTGTAGTTGAAAACTAATTTGCACCTAACTGTAAATCAAACATAATTATCAAACTATCTAGTTCTTCTGAACAAGTCACGTGACTAATCCATTTGATTAATTCTTGGTGCTTATTGAACTAGTATTATTAGTTTGCGGTTCCCCGAAGTTAGTTAATTGTAAGTAACCATGTAACGAAGCACTTGTACGTGCACGCAGGCACACACACACACACACTCAATCACTCACTCACTCACATACACACACAACACAAACACACACACCCGCACACACACTCGCACACACACACAAATATATATAAACCCACATGTGGATCATATTGTAACAACTGCACTGAATTCGTTTGTAGCCGAGCTCTCTAAGCATAATAATTCCCACCATGTCGAATGACGAGCCCAACATGGGAGTTTTACCTAAGGCAATGATGATATTATACACAAACTTGCCTTTCATTGGCCTCGGACTAACGATGCTTGGTCTGTACTTTCATTTTAACTTAATGATGATGTATTTCCTCATCATCTTCTTCGAGAAGGCACATCTCCGAGGCTCCCGCTCCTTGACGTGGTTCCGCTGCCTTCCCATCTGGCAAGTGATTGTGATGACTAAGCGTAAACATAAATGTGGATGCCCTGTAAAAGGACACGAGCATACATTGCACGTTTGTATAAGTTCCATGCTCACACAACTAACGCACATCTACAAGCCCTATATATTAAGCGTATAAGTATAAACCACCTTATCTAAAAATGTACTAAGCGAACACAATTCGATACTACGACCGTTATAGCACCACAACCCTTAGCGAATATACTGAACACTTACGTATAAACAGGGATGCATGGTGCTCATATTTCCCTATTAGTTTGGAGAAGACAGTGGATCTTGACCCTGAGAAAAATTATATATTTGGTTATCATCCCCATGGAATTATAAGGTAAAGCACATGTACGTACACACAACACACTTTTAAGGTTACATGTTATACATGGTAATTTCTAAAGTAGTTTAATGGAATTCCGTATACCTCAGCATTATTCTGTGATTTCTTTTTCGTCTTATATGAAAAACTTCATACCACAGCAGAAACTGCCAGGTTCCTCTAACAATTATATTCTCGATGTTCTTGTACTATCGTAGCTATGAATGTTCATTTTTCCTGTTCGTTTCAAAAACGTTAGTTGCTTAGAAGAATCCGTTGTATGTGTATGCACGTGTGTCACTCCGTGTGATGTTGGTAATCGTCTTGATAACAATAGCTGACGTTTTGTTGAGGTGGCTAATTAGTAATGTTCGCATGTGGTTTTGGAGTTAGAGTTTTGTTTGTCTGTGAAGTACAGACAGCGTTTTCAATCGATGTTGTGACAGTTGCAACGTGCAAATGTGAATACATATTTAGTGTATAAATAAGGTAAGACCTGTAACTATGCGTTCTTATTTATGAACTACGAATTCCTGCTTGTTTACCACGCCATTGCAGCATGGGTGCTTTTGGTGCTTTTGCGACGAACGGAGCTGGCTTCAGAGAGAAGTTCCCCGGTATTGATGTCCACCTTATGACATTGTCACCTTGGTTCAAAGTGCGTGTGTGTGTGTTTTTTTTTTATATGCGCGTGTACTATGATATGGCATGTACAGAAACTGTACGTGTGCATGTGATACGTGTTGTCTACTTCATGTTTCGTTGATATGCGCATACATGCAAAGCCATATCTGCACATGAACATGTGTATATACAGTGTTCTCGCTTTAAGCATCAGCAGTTAAGGAGGCGCGCTTTCTCTATTAATCGTTATACTTCAATACATTCTTGGCCTTCGTACATAGTTCATGCGTTACGTAAACACACACAAGCACACGACACTGTGCAATCATACCTACGCAAATACTCACAGCACACCTCATAGTCACTTTTACACACGTTCATTGCATCTAGATACCATTCATGCGCGAAGTATTTTTGTCCCTTGGGATGGCCGACTCCGACAAAGAGTCCTTTAATTTTATTCTACAGCACGGTATATATCACGTATCAACTCAATGAGTTTTTGATTGTCATTCTTGTCTTTCTGATGTCTTTATTTAATCATTGTATTCAAGTTTATGCTGTACCCACATCACAGGGTTGTAGTTTACAACATTAATTTTATTGGTATTGATGCCCTCTCGAATTGTAGGACCCGGATCGAGTTGTGTTATACCATTGGGTGGTGCCGCCGAGTCTCTTGACGCTCATCCCGGTACCTTTGACTTGACTTTGGCTGATCGTAAAGGGTGTGTGGTGCATAGTCATGTTGAAGTATTTTGATTAGAATGTTTACCTGTTAAATGTGTGCAATTTACAGATATATATCTTGCACGCCGATCATCCCCGTATCTAACTGACTAACCCGAATTATGTTCAGATTTATACGTGTAGCTATGAAGAATGGGTGTTCTATAGTCCCTTGCTTCGGCTTTGGTGAGACAGATCTGTATACTCAGAAGGATAACCCGAGAGGCTCAGATAGGCGTATTCTACAATCCAAGGTACATTGTCCATATAAAATACACTATGATTCACCACGCTTGCATATGTAGAACATCCGCATACCCCTCGTCATGTCTACACGCTGTTTCTAATTTTAAATTCGTCTCCACACAATTAGATTCAAGACACGATTGGCTTTGCCCCAGTTATGCTAACCAGTACGAAACTTCTAATGCCCTTTCACAAATCAGTGACTGTTGTGACAGGAGAGCCAATTCATATCCCCATGGTGTGTCAACCTGATTTGGTATTTATCTTTCGTTTGTTTTGTCTCGTCAGATTGTATGGACACGACTACAACAGATATGTATGCATATATGTGTGCTAATATATAATATTTTGGAGATTGCAGTCAATCATGTATGTGTACTCAGTCTTATATGGTGAAGTTGTGCCAGTCCTTCTACAGTACATGTAACCCCGTTCAAAAAGAACGACACCACCCATACTTGAAGTATGTATACATAATCACTGACACAATACACTTTGCAGATCCAGCACCCAACCATAGAAGAGGTGAATATGTACCATCAGCAGTACATTGCGGGATTAAAGAAGGTATGAGACGCGTAAAAAAATGAATATCTCCTTTGTGTTCAATTGTATATTGTCAGTGCCAAGTGCACATATACATACAAATGAACTCATGAAACTATATATATGGGCGTGTACTATTTTCGTAGTATATTGTGTACTCACTTATTTGCTCCTATAAATGTGAAACTTTCAAAACTTTTGTACATACAGTTATAAAAAAACCAACCCAACGCATACTTACTAATTTTATATTATATATATTCCACTATTATGTATGTACACCAACACCATTGTCTAGCAAATATGTATTCATTACTTCGATTGTATATTACCTAATGTGACAGGTTTTTGACAGCAAAAAAGACGAATACGCATCAAAACGGAAGCGCAGTATCGCGATTCTGAACAAATATGTCCCTGAGAAATCGGATAAGAGAGACTGAGTGTGCGTGTTTCAACATTGAAAATTTATGTATCCAGAGATGGTATCGCGATCCAATGCGTTGTAGGTGTACCCGTATCCTATCTCGAGGAGTAGGATGTTCACGTTTCTCTTGAAGTTAAATTGTTCATACTTAGCATAGATGTCATGTAGGTCCTACAGAAACCGAAACAAAGATAAACAATTGTCATAAATTAAATGCTCCGCAAGTTTCATCATACACAACTCTATCGTATATGTGAGTGTTTATAAACCAGGAATTATACTTGTTAGTACCTCTCTATATGTACTATGATACCTACACAGTTGACTTATAAAGTGTGGTGAATATCTGTCTAATATAAAAGAATAAGTGTGCAGTTTGAAGGGGGGCGGGCGTGTGAAGAAGTACGCCGTGCTCTTGCCGGTTGAACCATATCGAAAGATCTACTACGCTATATACTGTAATGAACCATTTGCATGCAGTGTTTCGGCTGCCGGAAAGATATCGCGGCTCTCGTGTTATTCAATTCACTTCGCAGAGGACATTGGAGTAAGGCCGGTTCGCCATGCGAATCTGGGCGATATCGTCACAACCTATGCCATATCGTACTCTTACGAAAATTCTTATCGCCTCTACTTCCCATGCGAATTGCACTCTTTACTTGCACTGCTCAAGCTAAAATCTAAAGGATTATGAGCTGAGCTGCGGAGTATAGAAACCACATGTGCTGGAGTCCATAACAAAGAATATACAGATATCGACATAAGCAAATTAAACACCCAGACTGAACACGCTATCGGAGAAGACGAGTTTGGAATAGAAGGTTGGCAGCAGCGGAATACTAGTTAAGACTTGATCCACTTGCTGAGGATTATCGTATTTCGAGACTACTGGGGACTACAGAGGAAACCATTATTGGGCTAAACCCTATGCAAAACTTTAGATGTCCCTTGAAGCGAAGCCAAAGTACTACTGCGGCACCACAAGGGATAAACTATGATTTTGACTTCGATTATATGATTGTGAGTCAGTCGAGCGAAACGTCGGACGTACCATTTTGCTACAAGACAAGACAAGTAGATAGGCAGGAATATCACATCTTATAGATGCATGAAGAACTTTAAACCGCCAATCCATCCTCTATGTATCTATATATGTCGGGGTCATAGATATAAGTTAGATCGTAGAGAGGGGTAGTGGATAGTGTATTGAAACTGGTAAAAAGAGAGTTTGAATTATCTTGGGAGTAGCTGCAAGACCCACCCACATCTTGTCTCAATCCGGACTGTGGTCAGAAAACACAAGTCTAAATTTATTTCAAGTATATGTGATGTTGAAATGAAACAATCTTCGTTGCAAGTAAAAAATTATCAATTTTCGTTGGTAAGTAAAAAATTATACAAACAACTTCCCATTGCTGGAGTCGAACCAACTATCTCCTCATTACGAGTGAGGCGCTTCACCGGTTAGCTTAACGGGATTACTGACTACAAGCTTGTAAGTTCCTATTTATTCGTGGACAATCGCTTGAACTCCAAGCTTCCTTGTTGAAGTTGAATATCTCTGTCTTTTGTAACTTTACAATAATTTCTATAGCCATTCGATCACGCAACTTCACAGCAGTTGGTATTCCGTGAGATATATATTTATGGTCAAGATCCTCTGTCACCATATGCGTTTACAATAATTTCTATAGCCACTCGAACACGCAACTTCACAGCAGTTGGTATTCCGTGAATGGTCATGTGAAGTTAAACAGTTATTCACACCTAGTTGTAATAGCATAGAAGATGTGGAACTGAAATTGTACGAAAACAAGTATAGTTAACCAAGTTGTAACAATCATATACATGTGGAACTGTATTCGTGCCATGACTCGAAGAATACAAAAAACATTACGCGCTTCCATTATTCCCCTCCATTCCATACTACATACACACCACGATAAGAATCACTATTTCATGCGGTTCGCAGGCAACGATAAGGTCTTTGGCGTTGATAGATTCAATAAAGTGCGAGGAGTCTTGCAACGATAGAATATAAACAAAAAGAAAGAAATTCCTGTTCGTGGAGTCGAACCACGTATCTCCTCATTACTAGTGAGGCGCTTCACCGATTAGCTTAACGGGACTGATATATCATTGAAAATTTAAGACTAATTCAAATGTGTTACCACGTTACTTTTCAGGCGATGTTAACATACAACACGCTCTTGAGAAAATGAAGAGATTGAGAGAGATGTGAGTGTGCATGTTCATGGGCGCGTGTATCTATGAATATATATCGAATCAGGAGATTTTTATCGTCTTCTAGTCAATCCTGCACAAGTAGTGTATTTGGAGCTCTTTGGTCTTCAGTTCCAACAACGATGCAACACAACACTATCTCTGCCCATCGTTCTATTAGAAGAACACTGTCTTGATAGGCTTATACCAGCAGCTGCAACGGTAAGACGGTTTTAGTCCACTTCTAAAACAGACCCTGCGAAATAGAGGCATGATTTTGGATTTTGATGAACATATGATCTTATACCCGTTGAACTACACACAACCCTACCTTTGCCTAGCACAATAATAGTCAGTCTGATGTTCTGGAGTATAATAAAGTATGACCAGACTATAGTCCGTTGAAAAGCAGAACTGTTCTGGTCATTTGAATATTCGTATCTTTTTTGAAACGATCAATCTGTTTCAATGATTGGTTTTACTTGATATTTTAAGTCCACACTGCATGTGGCTCTCAATGCGGAAGTATGTGCAAGTAGGGCCACAAAGTGCATGTCTGTCATTTGACTCAACCCTAAACCCTAAACCCTAAACCCTAAACCCTAAACCCTAAACCCTAAACCCTAAACCAAACCCCCTAAACCCTAAACCCTAACCCTAAACCCTAAACCCTAATCAGTGGTGTGTCATCACTTCTGTTACGAACAGAACCTGTTATCCAATACTAGACTTTATAACCCATCAACCATACCCGCTCGTTCTGATAATCCAATATTGCCGTGCTCAAAGTAAATAATACGTGAGTTTGGTGATGGCGAGTTTCGGGTGAGTATGACCATTAAAGCTAGTATACATTGCTCTCTGCCTTGGTCGTAAGAGTTTCTTGAAGGTATACCGATAGTTGTGCCAAGGAATTTCATATATGGGAGCGTGGCGGGAATAATTTTTCGAGAGCGCAATGGGGTGTCCAACATTGTTCGCAACTCTTCAAGTCGTGGAATGCTAATATAAGATTTGCATCTGTTGTGCACATAGTGTACATTTAACTGATTGTGTGAGCGTAGAAAGTATCAAGAGAATGCATATGGCATGAGGAGACTGAAGAGATATGTAGAGTAAAGCGAATAACACTAGGAAGACTTCACATTGGACCCAATCTATGGAGACTCCATGGACAGTTAGAGAGGAAAAGCGACATGATGAGAAGATTTGAGTAACGAGAAAGCTGTGTATGGTATGGACGTACTAACTACATGGTTTGTTTATATTGAAGAGAACAATTTGGGTTTCAGATCAGAGCTTGAGTAGGTTTCCATTCTTGGTGTGTTTGGTTGCTTGTGTACTATAGATTCGACTGAGTGTACGTTTATTACGTTATCAAGGTACATGAAATGTTTAGCATTCGTTCACAAACAAGCACAGTCTACTCACCACCTTGTTTCACTAAAGTCTTGTGTGATAGTACATACCGGGTTTAGAGTGTGGTAGTATAAAATGTATTTGTGTGCATAGGCGTGACAAAACACTTATAGAGCAGTAGGGGAAATAAATCACACACAAAGATCATTTATAATAAACTACTCCCGCGACAACGTGTATTGTCTACATATTGGAGCAATGGCGTCATTAATGTAAAAAATGCTAACTAATTGGTGTATATTGACTGGAAAATTGGATCTCGCGCTCGCGGTACAGGTAGACGGGCAGAATAAATAGGCAAGTCGAGAGGATGATCAGACCACTGTTCACGTAGAAGAAAGAATTGTTGAAGTGCTCAACCACAAGATTATCAAACGGATACTGTATTCAATAAGAATAACATAGAAATTACTGATTAGGTTAATATGTATGTTTACACGTGCGGGTAAGAACGAAGACTTGTGTCACAGAGACTACACGTTTTGAGATCTTATACGAAGTTCGCGAAGAAAACCCATGAAGAATCGGCAATTTCCACATGTCATAGAGCTGCATTGCAATATGGTTGAAGTTTGTGCTATGTTGTCTGCAGAACACGTATCATCACGAATCTATCACAATATTACATAAATGATTTACTTATCCACAAATGGCAGGTAAGCATATTTTACCTGTAGTAGATTTCCCAATCCACCTATCATCATCAACATGCCATAGGTAATTCCAAATGTTTTGAAACCAAACATACGTCCTGGGCAATAGACAACGTGAAGAGGAATGCAGATATTTGAACAGCTTTTGAAGTATAATCATATTTATACAATAATAACATATATCTTTAAATGTATGAAGAACACAGCGATCAGTTGCTCTTGGAAGGTATATATGTGTGCCCATCAATATATGATATCCAACTTACCGGCGAAATCAGAAATCGAGGCGTATAGGCAAGTTCGAGTTATCACGAACAAGCAGAAAGAAAAGATATGTACCCAGTATCCCGGTATCATACTGGAATAGGGGGTGAGAGAACATACATTAGTAGGAAAAGTGCGAGCATTCCAAGATATCACATTGTCGATGAGTAACATTTGTGCACTACATACCAGTTCCAAATTGTATACTGTATACATCATATTGGTGGCATACTTTATTGCACACACACACACGCACGCACACGCACACACACATGCACATGCACACACACACACACACGCATACCACACTCTAGAAATTGTATACACACATCCAATTCGGAGTTGGAGTAAAATGGGACTGGTTTTTTGGGCGTGGAATTCGGAGGTGGATAGGAATGACCAACGTGACTGTCAACTATTTTGTTATGGCACACAAATTACTGTGTATTCAATGACTAACCTGGTAACACCGAAAATGACCATGGCGACACTTAAACAGTTGAAAGTGAAAATAGATCCTTGATGATCCAATAAGTAACCTGTGTTCTCGTAAGGCGGTTCAGATGTATGTCATTTGTACTTCCAAGATAATAACCTCAAAAGGCAGTGTGAAATTTGAATGTACTTTCAAGCAGAACATAAGCGAGAATTGTACAACCCTGTAGCTCTATATACGTGCATAAATATCGCCGCATATATTCACACGTGTGTATAGGTTGAGTATATTTGTGGGGGGAACATAATTCTCTATAATAGCGAGGAAACGACACCAAACTGACAGGATGACGTTAATGTGAGTTATAGGACTCATTTTATACACACATACGGTTACTTACAGACGACAGGGATAGTAACAATTCCTCCAATGGGTAGAATAACGTTGAAAATATCAACAAGCTGATGGACGTCACCGGGATCAGCAAGTTCCCTCAACTGCTCCTCGACAGTTGCAATGTAAAAGTTCAATCTATATGCGTAAGAACAACAAAGCAGATACAATATTTTGTGGACCAAGCTTACCATGAATGTATATTTGTGCAGTGGTGCGGGTAGGTTTGTACTACGCATATGAGGGTATACAGTGTGTTAACATCCTAAGGGTATTGTGTATGAGTGTCGTGCATCCGCAATTACTGCATGTGCTCGTTCAGCACCGATCCTTGAATCATTGCAAGCTCATAACGAAATTACAGGTATTATGACAATATTCAAATTTCATACATACGCGAAAAACATTCATACCTTAGCATATGGATTGTAGTAAACAATGCTACAAGCCAGAATTCGATTGACATCATCTGTACAAAACAAAATCGAAATAGTACTTTAAAACTATACATGAATTTTTTTTCATACAAGTATATCAAAACATCCGTGAAAACAACAATTCATCATACATATACTTGACAAATAAAATTTTGAAGTAGTAGCCTGAGCCGACTACGCCTAACACTCATAAAAGAGACAAATCAATAGTGATGTAATAAAAATATTCTTCTGGAGAGGTGTTATGTTTTTGCCTTCATTTCCACATATAAATTAAGGATGTAAAACTCAACCTAACATACAGACACATAAGCGAAGTATACCACAAATACATACGCATATACATACTTGTTCCTTGGCTGATTTGTCATGCATATTGTAGATAAGAGGTTTCCGTGCTTCTTCTCCGTCTCCCTCCTCATCGAAGTCAATTTGGGCTTCGAACTGATGTTCAGTTAAGAAGAATGTGGCGAAAACCTGCATGCAATAAGTGGTATGAATAAAAATGGGTGCATGAAGAACAGCGAAGTACTCCATCAGGCATGCGGTGTTGCAAAGTTATAGCACGAGGGTAGTGAATTTGAACGGGGATGAAAACATGACAATATTACGTACAAATATGAAGAAAACTATTGGCATTGTGTGTGAAAATGTAATTATACATACACTGTGGCAGGTGTTCTTCGGTAAAACAGTGAAGTATATTTTGGGTCATAACATTGAATGGTACCTGATTGGCGGCTGGAACGATCAAGTAATATAGCCAAAGAGTCTTAAGATGAATACCCAACTTGTAGTACGCCTGTTTGAACACCATGAAGACTAGTGATGATGCATCAAACGCGCCAGTCAGAATTCCGTTCACAGTTCCCATATAGGCCGGAAATAGATTCATCAAGTTCATGTTTGAGATAAACATACACAAACCACCTAGCGCCAAACACAAGTATCCGACAATATAGCCACGGAAGTCATCGGACGAATAGGCTAGACATATCAATCCAACGGCCTCCAGAACTGTGCCCACGGTTGATGTGACTCGTGGACCGAACAAGTCTAAGACTATACCAACAGGAAACGCTCCAACATTGAGAATAAAAGAGGCGAAGGTAAACATCAAGTCCAGTTTAAGTTTCTGTTCTGCACAACCAATCTTTTTCTCATCATCACAGAGATACGCGTACGCGCCCTCGTCAACAAAAACAGGCTTGATGGCAGCGAAACCAAAAATAATTCCCGCCGTAAGGAGTGCAACAATTGTGGCATATGAAATCATCAGAATTTTCTTCCTGAAACTCACACATGAAGGTGATGTCAAACCAGTTTCAGATGACATACTGGGGCGATAATATGGGACATTGGGAACAGATTTACGGGCAACAACATACCCATGACTGCCACTGTTATGTCGGGATGTGATCGTGTGCACGACTTCCTCATTCAGCAGAGCAGCTGTCTCGGACGCCATGATTGCAGTGCAAGTGAATAATGTTTGCCAATGATGTACTTGTCAATATATCTTTGTCCTTTTTATTATTGCTGGAGAGGCGCGCACACGGGGAAGGGGCGTGGAGGTGGGGTATGATTAATACTCCATAGACGTTAAAATGTATTCTTTCCGTTGGGTGTATGAAGTGGATGTTTGTGTATGGTGCACAACATAACGTTGTGATGCGTACTCTATGTGTTTGTATGTATATGTGTATGTGTATGTGTGAGTGTGAGTGTGAGTGAGTGAGTGAGTGAATATATTAGACGTACTGGCATGTGTTTATGTGTGTGTGTGTATGTGTGTGTGTGTATGTGTGTGTGCTTCATTGTACTACCGTACAAGCATTGATGAAAACCATAGTATGCGTCTGCTCTGCCGGTGTCCTCATTTAGAGGTATTCATCCAATCATATGCTCTATAATTACTTTTTCTGCCATATGAATTCACAAACCAATCATATATCTAATAATTATGTTTGATCGGCTATCTATATAATTTAACCAATAATATATCAATGAATTGCTTTTCTGCAATTATAATTTTTTAACTGATTACATGCTAGGAAATTGTACCATGTCATCATTATTATACATAACCTGGTCTGCAAATTTCCTATGTACAACACACGAGCTCATTTATATACAATTATGCACGTACATATCTGTAGTATATATAGAAGTGTCGAGTTCGTTGGCGCTCATACATATCACTTTCTTTATGGAAATGATGCAATTCAAGTCAGCGTGAAGATACCAATTATTGCCTATTTAGCTCTTTGTGCAATGATACTAGGTGATACTGATATCAAGTACGCTAGGACTGATTTAGATCCAAGTCATTTGCATACAATTATACATTCGTGAATAGGTGTACAGGATTTTTGCACCATATGTGCATGTATAACTATTTCACAAAGACTCATGGAAATCACTGTTACAACTTGGCTATCTAATAACACAATGGCTTCTCTGTTTTATACCGACAAAGCCGATATGTCATAGCTTCCGGCTATATGGGGAACTTCGTAGACGGATATTGATATGAAGTAGTCTACCAAACGAAATGAGTGGTAATTATAACATGTGTGGGTCATGATATACTATCTTAGCTCCTATAATGGCAAAGTAGAATATGTCGAGAGGTTCGACATAGTTACAAAGTTAGTCTAGAAAGCTTATATAACAATACATTGATTAACGTTGAGAGGGTAGCTCATGTTCACAAGATTGCAGCAGAAAATCTCGTCAAGTCTTTATAACCTGCATGTGAGGAAACAAAAATGAACATGTAGGTGGGTGGTAAATCTCACCTGGTAATCAATCGTGAAGAGAGGATAGTTTGGATGTGAGAGGTGTCAAGTTTGACAGGTGGTTGAAAGGGTTGATTGACACCATGTAATCAATGATGACGTAGAGAGCCTTTGGTAGGTACATGACTGTCCAACTCGTTTGTTCTATTTGACTGGCCACGGGATGGGTGCCTCTGTTGTAAAACAATTTAATTAAAATTTAGAAGAATAAAACATATTTTGAATCAATATTAAAACTAGTATAGAATATATCAATACGAAATGAATAAATAAAAATATCCTATAACTATTGAATATATAGTTTGATGAGATTTTTTAACTGTTGCTATTAGTGGAAGCGCAACTATGGGTTGTCACTTGGCACACTATGGCTCTTCTCTCGTGCGTATGTGTGTGTGTGTATATGTATTTGTGTATGTGTATGTGTAGTGTATGTGTATGTGTATGTGTATGTGTATGTGTATGTGTATGTGAGTGAGTGTGAGTGAGTGTGAGTGAGTGAGTGAGTGAGTGAGTGAGTGAGTGTGTGTGTGACATTCAGAATGCGTTTTAACTTTTTTCCTTTTGCCTTTGGTTGGGGGTGGGTCATCCGGTCGCTTCAGGCCGGCCGGTGGCCGTTTTGTATGTGGGAGGTGGGCAGTGAGGTGTATGTGTGGCAGCAATACGTGTGCAGTAGTGTGTGTGAGAGTGTGTGTGTGCGTGTGTGGATTTGCCCCCAACTGGCCTTCCTCGCACGGCCCCGCCTCACCTCTCTAATCCTCAACACCTTAAAATCATTCTTACCACTCCCTTTGTCGGCATAACATACGTTTGCACAGTGTATATTTAAGCTTAAAGGTACTTTAACCCCGTTCTACACACACTATTCCCTTTTAAATATGTCCGACAAACTCGATATGGCTCTTGACGACATCGTCAAAACTGACCGTAAGGCAAAGTATGAGGAGAAGAAAGCCAAGCAGACTTCTTCTCGTGCTCCTACCGGTGGTAAAGCCCGTGGAGGTGCTCGACAACAATCCCGTCAAACGCCTTACCAGGTAGTAATTTACTTTTATTGAAAATTTCTTGTTTTGCTCGAATGTTTACTTCGTATGCTTTGTATTGCGTAATACAGGGATGAATTGGCTGCATTGTTTATCACTCTTGAGAGTGTCACTCGGTTTTGCTCTTGTTCCTAGGTCTATTTGTGTCTAGACATATCGTCTGTGAATGTATGAAATGAATACTCACTTGTGAACGTTCTTATCTGCTTATTGTTCAAGTTGTTCGGATGTTTTTCGTTCCATGATGACTTTTATTCTCGTCTTATCTCATGTCTTTGATTTGCGTTTACCTCTCATAATAGAGACCCGTTCGTCAGGCCCCCGTTCTACCGTCACCTGCTCCTCGAGGGCCTACTGCCACTAAGCTTATGGTATCAAACTTGAACCCGTCTATTGTGACCGACAACGACATGAAGGTACGAGTACGAGCAATCAGATTCCGAGTCTGATTCCTGAAATGGAAGTCAATGTTATACAGAAATTTGTTTAGAAGGAGACGAAATACGCCCATGAGATGGATGTGTTGATTGAGTGAGCGAGTCCCTGTATTTTACAACAAACCACCACGCATGCATCTGTACATTAGTGGACGTGTTACGCGTGCCCTCCTCCACACGTTACTTTGATAGCACTGGACGGGACTTGAGGGCTTCTTCTTGGAATGAAGGAGTGTGAGGATATTAGTCCCCCTTGCTTTCATTGGGTTTTTCGTACCCTTGTATGGGTATCTATTTATTTGTTTCTGTAGCGCTACTATGGCAGCTAGTATAATGGGTGATGGTGAGTGATAATCAGTGCATAGTGTAGGGCCTTTCCACAAGTGATGGGTTAAAGATAGTAGTAAGACAGTAGCATGTAGAGTCGCTGTAGATTGATGAAGAAAAGTGAGGGTGGGAATAATCGCCTTTTTTGGGTGACCGTGGGAACGTGTAGGTGGTGTGAGATTGTACAATGCTTTGGCCAGTACCTTTCGAGGTTTTCCCGTCCGGGACTGGTGTACCAGGAATGTTGTTGTAAGTATGTGGACACACACCACCTGCGACGACCGGGTGGACGTAGCATACAAAGGGACACACAAAAGGGGCAGACAACTCGCACATAAGACCGCTTCCTTTGAACTTACACCTGTCGAACGGTTGCTGGCAGTTGATAGTTTTGTTTTGTAGTTTATGTTGTTAAAAAGCATGTCGTATATGTGTTTGATGCATATATAATTATTGTATTTCCAAGACACTGATGGGGGCGAGGTGGTAAATGGTAGAAACTTTATCGAAGTGAGCAGTTCACGTCTATGTGAGGCTTAGTAGGATTTTACGAATGATCATGCTGACATGTGTACCTATTGTTATCGTCCTGTACTCAGAAAAATTAGGTTCCACTTGTACAATAATTGTTTCACGATAATGGTTTATGATCTATCACATTTTAGGACATGTATTTCTCGTTATGTTTCCAATCACACAATCCCAGCTCGTACGTAGTCCATATCTTCGTTTATATGTTATGTTCTTGACCTATCGTCCAACGGCTGGGGAAGAGTACACCACATTGTGACCGTCAGAGCCATGTAATGACGTGGGAATGAAATGGAAAAGCTATGGAAAGTTTCTGTTGTGAAAGTTTATGAACCCCTCTTGAAAATCTAATTCAACGTGTAGGAGTTGTTTGGCGGAATTGGTAAGCTTCGATCTGCGAGATGTCACTACGACGCGAAGGGAAAGTGCATCGGAACAGCTGAGGTTATTTTCCAGAGGGCTGAAGACGCCGTCAGAGCCCAACGCCAATACAATGGACTTCAGCTAGATGGTTAGTTTCTGTTGCGGTGATAGTGTCCCATTTATTTCTTCTCCAGATTCATGTGTTTAACTGATCTATTGTATTGATTAATATATGTTAACACTTTCGACCGCCTCTCACTGTTTCCCCGTTATTAGGACGCCCACTCCGAATTGAACTTGTTGGCGATGATATCAACAAGCAGGCAAGCATTGTTAACAGAATCGCCCCCAGTGGTGGACGCCAGCGTGTCCCTGCCACGTATGTATATATAGCCCGACTCTTTCCTCATATTACTTCTTGAGCTGGCACTTTTTTATGATAAATGTATGCTTGCCAACGCTCTTAATATTGATGTATATTGTTACGTTCATATATGCAGCAGAGCCGCCGTTAACGGACATGATAACCGAATGGGACTCGCGTCTACGGACAAATCCTGCTACAACTGCGGCCAGGCCGGGCATGTACAGCGTGAGTGCAACAAAGCTACCCCTGGTGCTCCCCGTGCAGCTAATGCCGGACCTCGTGGAAATGCCACAGGTGGTCGTGGAGGTCGAGGAGGCAGAAAGGGTGGTCGCGAGGCCAAACCCACTAAGAGTGCAGCTGATTTGGACGCCGAGTTAGACAGCTACATGGATACCGCTGAAACAACTGCTTAAGTGTATCACACTCTTAACTTTTAGCCCTCTGTATGTTGGTCATGGAGTAGGCATCATGTCCCACCTTTCCCTGGTTGATCCTCATAACGACGATTATAATATTTTACCCCCGTATTTATCACCGTATGTGTTGCAATGGGACACCTTGTAGTAAATACAACAACACCGGCATGCGTTACTTTGGCAGTTGTCTTGACTAATACGTGGACGACGGATAATACGCACACTACACTTCCATGTCAGTCACGAGAGCAGACGCATTTGCTTCACGGTGGAATTTGTATCCAAAAAAAATAAAACATATAATAAGAAATAACGCCCTAGTCTTAAACTGCATCATGTTGTAGTATTGTAACAGGACTATTTATAGTACGATTTGTTACTATCTCACTAAACCTAAATTTCGAAGCACATACCTGATCCCAACCATACGGGTAAACGAGTTCTACACAACCTACTGGTGTGAATGGCCCTTACAATAGTGATGTTCTTACGGGGTATACTTTCCTCTCCTCTGATTCCCACGCGGAAGATGGAATGCATTGTGGCTTAAATGTAAAAATTGCGAACACGATGGAGGAAACGTTACAGCGAGCAATAAAATATAAATGGCAATAAGGTGCAACTAAGTGACGACATAGACAATTCTATGATACGGCGATTTACATTCGGGTGGAAGCACCAAGTGGTAACCCACATATACTCTTTATAGCATTCCAAAGATGAAGATATTTGTAACAGTTCGTGAGATATCTTGACAACTTTGATGGATGGAACGAGCGGGTGTATTCACAAAGAAAGAAAGATCCAATTGAACGATTAAAGTGTCATCTTGTGTTTTGAATAGTATAGTCTGCACCGAACAGAAAGTTTTATCGATCATTCATTTCTTAGATCGTGTGCTTCTCTCGGATGATCACAATGGTGAGGCCAACAAATTACAGTGCCATGTATTGAGACTTTGAAACAATTACAGCAGTTCACACAGGGGAACTCTTTTGTATCAAGATATGTATTGTTTGTTTTCTACATTTTCTGTCACATTGTAATCTCACACAACAGCCAACCGCATGTGCACATTTAGAATCCCGGAATGATTCCGACGATAAAGGTGGAGACCCAATAAACGTTTACTAATGAACCGTAGTATAATGCTTGACCAATAATAGTATCATAAATTATCCATATCACAGTTCTATTCGTTTCCAGAGAAAATAATTAAGAATAACATCTGTCCGCGTCCTGTTTGTTGTCCGAATAGATTGTTAAATAGGTTTTGACTTAAACAACCCCATTGATTGTTACAGAGATCTGTATGTAATGTGAGCAATGTTTTCCCTGACAAGATCTCTTCCCCACCAGTAAATACCGGTATGGGAGACCATCTTTCGTTGATATGTACACATGCGATTGTGTTTTCATAAAGGCAAGTTGTGGTATATAAGTAAGCTCATAATTATATTCTCGACTTGAGACATTTTGTAGAACTCAAAATACTCAATTGACACACACACGTTTGGAACGTACGTACCGGTATATTTTTATACCATTAGGTTGCAGAAAGCATGTCGCACATAGTCGTGTGCTTGTATGCTCTTGTATGCGTCGGGTTGAGCGGAGTATTGGGCGCTAATGTCCCATTATCGCTTGGGCTGCGGACTGTTATCATTGGTTCCTCTGATGAGAGTGTTGTATTACCCAAGAACATAGTTAGTGGGTACGGAGCTCCATTCGATGTATATGTAGGAGAAACACCTGATTTCGACGTTGATAAGTGGTACTCTATCATTATTGCGGATAAGGACGTAGACTTTGATGGTGCACGAGAGTATGCCGCACGCACGCACGCACGCATTGTGTTCCTCGAATCCGTTGCTGACAGGAACGATCAGGACATTTTGGGTGTGGAAGAAGAAGACATGTCAGAATTGTACGGTTCTAGTACACCGAATATTACCATATCAAACTATGGACATTCTTTGGCAGGCATTGTGAATGTGAACGGGTCATGGGACATATCTGAGACCAATCCCACCGGAGTGAAGATTACCGACAGCGATCGAGTTACACCCTTCATCATATATGAAGAAAACGATGATATCGTAGCGGCATTCACGTCGAACACGAGCGTTGGAACCGAAGAAATGCATTTCCGTTTCAAGGCACATATGGCGAGATTAGAAGAAAATTTTAAACCGAAGTATTTCATTCCAACAGAGTATACTCAGGCCATACTGGGACTCGGCCATGCATGGTTTGAGTGGGTCACACGTGGTATTTTCCTCGGTGTTCGTCGTCTAGCGATTAGCATTCAGATAGATGATTGGTACAGAGACTGTCAAGTGTTAGATACAGGCGAGAAAAACTGGCGTATCAGTTATGATGATGTTAAAACCGCTGTGCAATGGCAGAAGAACTTAGTTTCAAACGTGCTAACCAACGGAAGCGATTTCAAGTTTGAAGCCGCAATTAACGGAGCTGGTGTGGCCATGTGGGGCCTGCCAGATACAGGCATCAATCAGGCGACTATCGACTATGCACACGAGTTTAACTGGTTGACTCACGCATGGACCCACATGAACATGGACTGGCTGTCCAAAGAGCAGTGCAATGGCAAGGCGGAAACGTGTCATCCTACAGCGGAGCAGTACGATGCAGAATTCGGATATAATATGAAACTTGTACGTGGAGAAGCTATCGCAAGTGAAGACTACATCGAGTTGTACACCTACCGCAATGCAACGCCTGCAGGACAGTTCTTTAATAATAGTCAGGAGTTGATCCAGAACAATTGGTCACCTAAGTCGATGGTAACTCCCGAAATCTCTGGCTTGTATCCAGCTAATTACGATAGCGAACACGATGGCCGTAAACCATACCCGAATAACACTCTTTTCATGGAACGTTTGGTGGCGAACGGGATGTACAATGTTGTAGGAGATAATTCGCGAATAGAGCTTCTTTCCGAGAATATTTACCATGGGATTATCTCATCTACAGCTCAATACGGAGTGGAGGGGGTACTGATTATTCCAAGATGGACACCAAATATGGGTTGGAATTGCAACTCCTTTGACTGCCTCGTGTACAAGTACCAACAAGGCGCATGTAGCTGGGTTCTATACGGACCATCATGTCCAGGAGCGGACACTATGAGCGGTTTAGATGTTACAATTCGTGAGGCAAAGACAGCAACCATCCCCCTACTGCAATTGAGATTGGATTCATTCATGTTTCATCAAGCTAATTTACGCGCACAACCATATAACGGAGGTCAAGCTCCCATCGCAGGTATTTTTACGCAGGAAGCCCTCATAGACACGATGCGGTACATTAACGGACTACCTTTCGTAAGTGTTCCACAGGACGAGTTGGCCGAGTTATATCGTGAGCGTATGGCCAGGGACGAATGTGGGTTAGAGGGAGAGATAGAATTGGATGGATTGGGGATTGTCACTAACGTGACTGTGACTAGTAGCGGCGCGTGTGTGAGTGTTATTACCATAACAGGATCGTCTGGACTACGATTCAACGATGAGACGATAAAGACATATGGTAGTGACACAAACAGTTACAAGGAAGTAGACGGTACTTCTGTGTCATTTAACGTGTCTGGTTCATTCTTGTAACATATCATCCGGATTGGAAAAGAAAGAATTCCTTACCGGACGACGCTTTTAACGAACGAACAATTATTAGCTAGTTGTAGTTAACATGGTTCTTCCACACGGGATTTTCAAAGTTAAATAAATCCAAAAAAGCAAGCTGTAATTTATCGTGGTTTATACAGATATGAGTGTCTCATATTTCTAAATAACTCGCAAACGAACTATGTACGTACAATACGATTAAATGTAGGTTATAGAATAACTGTTTCACTCACAGTCGTACGTTGTTATTATCACAGCAATCACTTATAGGTCGTGCATTCAGTCATATATAATGGTAATACTTATCGAGGCTGTCACCTGCATAAACCCGGTACATTGAAACTGCACGTGTCATTCGATTTTACATATTTCCGCATTATTGGGCGTGAGCACATACTTTCTCAAAGTCAAGTGAAAATATTTTACCTACAGCAATGGTTGAATAGAAGACTTATTTTGCACACATTAGTTTGTCTTACGACAGATTTTAATGACTGCACAGTTTACGGACAAGCAATGACAGTGAATGACGATTTCAGTTTATAAGTTTGTAAACAGAAGTTTATAAGAACGCTTGAAATGCATAAAGTAAGCCGATTGCAACAGCTGAGAAAGGGTTGCGCGTAAAAGCAAATTTTATTCGTAAAAGACTACAAACGAGCGTAGCTGTGAATGAGAGGATTTGCTCTTCTTGCGACGACGTCTTTTCCCCTACGTATGAGTCACTATATTATTATTATTAGTTACATCAAACATAGAAGTATACAACAATAAAAACACTAGTCATACATTAGAAATGTTACATAACTGTCCCCCTGGGAGCGACATAAATTAAGTCGCTATCAGGTCTAAAAGCCTGCAATAAATTTACTCTGACACCGGTTTGCAAAACGCAAGCTTCCTTGAACAATGTCATTCATAAGTCCATCTCAAGTAGGCAAGGTGTGTTATGGAATGGAAGGTTTCATGTTCGTAACCTTTATAGTCACAACGAAAATGTTTTGTGTGTGTGTTTGTGTGTATCACACACAATTGTTCATCGTGCGCGTGCGTTTAGCATGTGTGTTTGGGAGGTAGTACTTTACCATAGTAGACTATTATCAAGAAATATCTATTTATAGATAGGGTAAAACCGTGCCAAAAAGCGCGGCAAATGCCATCGTTGATATTCCGATACACAGTACTGCTGCTCACACTGCAACGCACGGCCGTACACATACGTACATACACGTACGTGCACACGTACATATATATATACGCACCATACATGAGTGCACATTCATTCATACATTCACCAGTACTTGTATACGTTCATAGAAATATTCCATATTCGAGTGTCCATTCATACATTCATTGGTCAGTACATGTATATGTCTACCATACGCGCACATGGATTGTTCTAGGGTACACATTTGTGCCACCAACGACTGTCGTTTTATGACATGTCTTCACCAGAGAAATTAGATTAGAGGGGGCTCACATTCTTCAGTCGATTATTCTATGGAATCTGGGAAGGACACAAAATTTCATCAATACAGCGCATTGGATTCCGGTTGGTATAATGTCGGTTAACTCTCGTCCGTGTATCTCCCAGCTGCATGCCGTGGCAGCGAGAATAAATAGTTCTGACGGACTTGAAAATATTTCCAGTCTTGTCTCTTCTGCCTTCTTAACACAGAATGGGAATGCCCTGATTGAGATCCCCGTCACTGTATGCTATATATGTATTGCAATGCGTAACACATATACTGTTAACTTCAAGTACGAACACCAAGCCTTTCAGACTCATGTACCATCCTGTTTGTTCGTGTGCTGTCAATCGAATTTCGTTTCTTCTTCTTGCTTCATTGTAATTTGGATCCCGTATAATCCTAGAATAGTGCGTTTGTATAAGCTCAGGAAATATGCGCTTGTATATGTTACTGTAAGTACTCGCATGTAAACGCAGAACAGTATGCGCATCATAATAAGTGGGCGTTGTATACCGCCTCTGATCATTTGAGAATGAGTTTTTACACTGTTTTATCATTATTACCAAAGATATGTTTTTATAAAATAACGTATAAATGTGGTAGAAGGCGTTACTGAGATGTACACCGCCTATAAACGCATAAAGAAAAAGACAAACTCGTACACTCATTCACTTGCTAAACGAATCAGAACGTGGTAACTGCGACAATCGAAGAAGGAAGAAAGAGCACACGCAAAACAGGGACATTATCTGCAGCCATGTCGACCGCCAATCAGGTGTGTAGATAATCACATGTACAAGAGAAGAATAGTTTGCATATGAACGTACAAAGAGTGGTACGTTGCATGTCGCACATTGAAATTCAAGCACTCATGTATGTTGACAGAGAGATGTATCTTCGCCACCACACTACAAGTAACATCTGCATGTACGCAGATGAAAATTTTATGTTTAATATCGCCCCATCACTCTCAACGTGTTTGGTGCATAATACACCCGATAAATGTCCCCTTTGATGGCTTAAAGTACACGTGCTCATGTCAGTACTAAAATGGACAACCAACTACGTACTTGTGTACTACCTATTAGGCGAACACGTGCACACACGCAATGCACTCATTTTAGAGGGACAACATGAATATAGTATGTGTGTCATGTGTTTTTTCGGGCACAAACTCGTCGCAAATCGCATTCGGACACACATATACCTCACTTTATCATTCAACCACGTTCTCGCTTTATATTTGATTGAACTTGCACATCTAGACACCTGCTTCAAATGGACTAGACACATATAAAACACTGGTTAGATCTTTGATCTGTGTAACAAAGGCTATGCCGACATTAGTAGCAGATCCCGCGGAACTTACATGTGCGAATGAGTATTGTGTATTGGTAGCCGAGAGCTTGGACGTGTTGAGGAGAGATATCGCCCATAGAGCATTTGAATGTGAAAAGGTGGGGATGCATGTGTGTTATGTAAACTCTGAAGGATTGCGTGTGTTGTACGAGTACATATTCGCGGAAGATTTTGTATATTTGTGCTCATATTTATCAGCGTTGTGCGAAAGGAATGTTGCTAAACATTTCTTAGTACAATACATACCACACATTACTTCTCCAAACTATATATCATACTCATCCGAACAATGCAGGGTGTAATGTGCTCTCACTAATCTTCCTTCCGTACGCATCACACACACATATAGGTACTCGCGAATCTAGTAGGAAGTCTGGTAGAGACAAAGCAGTATGAAACCGGGAGAACTATTGCCAGACATCTTCTTACTATGATACATAATTCACGTGCGAATGATATGACTAAACTTGTAGAGGTACCCCCACCCATAACCAAGGATGATAGTATTTTGATAACGAAGCTAGTATTGAGCAGTCTTGTCAATCTTTGTGCCTGTCACGTAGGTGTCTCTACGACCCAATCATTTATGGGTAAGTTAATACGTGGACACATGCGTGAGTGGGTAAAAGAGTACGGATTTTCATGTAATGATGCGTTTTTTCCATCATATAGATTGGTTCGTGTGTGCTTGTATTCATGCCTGACGGGCACTCATAACAGTGATCTAGCACATATCTAGCTTATTATATTCATAGTCGTCAGTAAAAAACAGCACTCAACACGCTCACAAGGACAACGTACACAGACAACGTACATATACTTAATTCAGATATATTTTGGATTGTACGTTGATGTTGGAGATTGGTTTATGCATATACATTATCGTCAATATAAACCTTTGCAAACTACTCAGCAACGACGTATGGACTTATTGCTACACATCTATAATCGCAGCTCTCTCCTGCAAAACATCCGATTTTCATATGTAAGATATAAACGATAAATTGAGTGCGAAATACTACAAATAGTAATCCTCCACCCTTCCCCTCCAAAACAAGGCACACTATCTATGGACGTCCCGGTCAGCACACGGAAAAGATTTGTACGTTTGCAAACTACAACGCTAACACATATTAAACCTCTTAAGTATGTCATTAACACATTCCAATCCCCATCGCACATCACAGAGATTAACGATGATTTTGCAGAACAGTGCACATTGTGGGTTACGCACTGCCACACACTCGACAGTGAAGTTGCATCACGGTATGCCAAGAATCTGCACACCCTTTTCACGAAAGCTGGCATAGCTTTGTTTCTAGGACTCAGTAAACTCCCATCCACTGAACTGTCCGTGGAGAAGAGGCGTGCATGTAGCAGTAAGGCTGTATCCATGTGTGTGGATAGTTTGCGTTTACATCATCTGTCTGAGGCGACATCGGACGAATGTATAGTGCAACACGGCTCTACGCTTTCAAACCTTTGCAAGGTTTGTTGTGTCTCATGCATTTGCTATCTTCTGTGTAAAAGTAAATATACATGTATATTTCTATTCGAACACCCATATATAAATGGGATTAGATCACGTATGTGGGTAGTGCATTTACATGATCTTCTTGAGTCAGCTAGGGTATATAGGGTTTTCAATGTAAACATGAATATCGCGTGGGGTGTACTATATGGATATATGTATTATCTGTCTATGTGAGCGAATGTGGCAATTTACGATGATATTTTAATTTATCATTGAGCGTTATAAATTCCAAAACATCTCATAATATATGCGCTTGTAGTATTACTGTACCCCGGTATTGTATTATATTCATTCTCGCACCTGTCTGTGAATACAGTGAGAATGTACGATGAGCGTATAGTTGCAACCTGCATGTACACTATTTTCTTGGTGCACAACAAATTAATTGTTTTGTATATTACCGTTCGTGCTGTGTGCATATACAGTGTAAGTGCAATACAAATCAGCATACGTGCATATTATTCATGAATAGATTACATGGTTCCACTAGTTTGGATGTCTCTCAATACCGCCACATTAAACATAATACATGTAGTTTATGCAAACACAAATGCCCATATGAGATGCAGCTATTTTATATTAGATTGAAATCGTTCGTTTACATGCCACTGTAACTTTTATTTGATAATTGTTTCGTCAACCTTCTATACCTACAAATGGATGCGTTGGCAAGTTCAAAGATGCACTTTCGTTGTGTAATAATCGCAGCTTTTTAGCTTGCACCTAGTAGTAGTCATGACTATGTACACATATGTGCATGAGTTTTTGTTGCAATCATTCAGCTTAAACTCTTAAACTATTGTATTTCTAGATAGATCAAAGGTCACAGTCTGGTTGCTCGCAGGGAGCTGCCCTATCAGAATATTTGGAGCAGACGATACCTATGATTTGTAAGCTCTTATCTTCAACGGGACCTAATAGTAGGATTATCGAGTATGTACCATATATGGGATCGGAATGTATGCCTGTTTGCTTCTGCGTGTACATGAGTGTATGATGTAGTATTCCATGTATGTATATGTATTTTATGTTCTGTGCGAGTATGCATTGTGTAATACCTGCATGAATATAACACATTTGTCATACATGTGTGCGTGCGTGCTTGCATGAGTGTGTGAGTATGTGAGTATGCGAGTGAGTATGCGAGTATATGAATGCATGGCAAGTATGGGCGACATGAATATTCTATGTCCTTGTACAAGCGCCACGTATACAATATAAAGAAGAAAGGTAGCAGAGTATACTTGCTCTTAGCATGGAAAAACGAAGATAATCTATCATAAAAGCATCTGGTTAATGTATGTGTATGAGATTTTATGATCACTGCAACATATAGTAGTGCTTACACCTGTCTCTTAATTTCATATATTAATCTCATAAGTCTACGCATATACACATTACTATACATCGGCGATCACATATTTTCCCGTTCACACATTCGCACGCAGGCTTTTCATTAAGCACCAGAGTTTACTGTTGACTCTCGGGAACCACTCTAAGGCTCACGACACAGCCAAGTGTCTCTGGCGATATGTGCAAAAAAGTACGTCCACACCCATAGCCAATACAAATATTGAACTAGGCCACTTATTATCGTCAGGGTATGTATATATATATATATAGGGTTGTCTAAACACGGTTATTTCGCTAAATACAGCTATGATTAGTGTATTCGTACCCCACACCTCACAACTTCACACATCTTTGTGCGACGATCATATTTGTGCGTCCGTGATACTTTGCTTTCCTGTGCACGAGCATGCGGGTACATAGATGTATCAACTAATATGACACACGATATGGTAAACTGGCTAGAAGTACGCTGTTTCCTGTAGAAGTAATTACTCGCATGCTAACATGTTAAAGTGCTCTTGCATTATGGATATGTAAACCCATCGACAGATGTAGTATTCGAGTAGCAGCTAGACTCATACCGCTCGTGTTTCACACGGGGGAGCCTTCCGAGTCAAAGAACTACGACGTTGCGGAAACCGGTATGATTGTATACCCTTCACTTATAGGCATGAAATAAATGTGGATACATAAGCAGACGGACCTGTATTTTATCATCCTGTATATCATGCACACATGGCACGCACACATACACCTACAACTTATACACACGTAAATATATACCATACAAACGTACATATACATATTTACACTACATAATTTTCTGGCGTAGTAAGGACCGATCTTCTGAAGTATCTTCAACATGGATTACGCCAAACCGTAAAAGGGTGGGCCGATGCTGGCGTAGAGTTGGGAGGCGAGTCCCTAGTCGATACCGCGATTCTGCTGTCACACCTCATACCCACACTGACCAACGTGGACAACTTCGGAAGCACGCTCACGAAATCGCCAATCGCTGCAACAGTTTTGTCCGCCATGGTGTTCTCGCTAGAAGGCCTAGGCGATCTTTTAAGTTCAGTTCACTCATACATCGTAAGACCGACGACTAAGGTATCCACACAGACTACGTATTTATGTATTACGATTATATATAAGCATCGATGTAGTCAGGAGAAACAGAAGCAGCGAATGTCTTCGCTAATATGTGGCTTGAATGTTTGGCGAGAATAACATACGTAGCCAAAATTTGTAGTGTAACCATAGTTTCCATAACCATTCTTATTTGAAAGTTCTGATTGGTTTATAGGGGCGGTTTAGTGAATATCATAAACCATACAGTATACTATCTTCACAAAGTGGTGCATCAAGTCTTTTAGAATATTCTACGAGAGATTTAAATGCTCGTACCATTGCTCTGTTGTCTTCTTGTCTGTGTATGTGTATGTCTCTCTCTCTTCCTCTCTCTGTGTATGAATGTATGTATGTATTTGTGAATACCTGTCTGTCTGTCTGGCTGGCTGTATGTATGTATGTATGTATGTATGTATGTGTATATTATCGAACAGGGTATACTGACTATGCGAAGTGCAGAAAAAGAGACTAGGGCAAAGACTATGCGTATGTTAGAGGAGGCAGCCTATGTGACCGGTGTGTTGCAAATTTACATACACCATTCATGTATGCAAATGAATTAGTATATACATATATACACCCATACCATTATGTACATGTACTTAAATATGCCACGATATTTCTGTAGCTTTCAAGTTTTTGTACATGAGCTATTATACATGCGAATGTATGTATATCGTCTAACTGCATATTGGTTTGTAGACAATTAGCATACGTATGCAGGTATATGTGGTCATTTCAGTGCATACAATGTGAATATATAAAACCAATACGAAAGGTTCATGCATATGTCTCATAGTATGTAATATATTATTATTATTGTACTTCCTAAGGAAAACTTTTTTGTGCGTTGGGTAAACCGAGCGCAATTCCAAGACACCTACGGCAAAAACTGGCACTAGGAGTCTCCATATACTTCACAGAAGACGTGTGTGTGAGAATGCAGTTGGATGCTTTTAACCGTGGACTGTGGCTAGCTCAAGAACAGTATAAGGATGTACATGTAACAGCACAAACAAACGGACACGCAGCTATCCACGCAGACCAACACTTTGACGTAAACAGTGTTCAGAGTGCTTCCAGTATGAACGATAAAAGTATAACGGTACCTATGCAGTACCAACGACACATTCGAGCATTGTTGAATCTATGTGAAGAGGGAGTGCTTGCACTGGCACCGATACTCATACCTACATTCACACCTACACCAACATCTACATCTTCATCTACATCTGCATTATCTACAAATACACATATACCTACGCCTACATTTATAGATTCACCTACTATGCCTACATCTACTGAATTATCCACACCAGCAACCACGTCCCGATCAACGCACACCTCCATCAATGCAAACACAACTGCACATAGTGATATGTTTAGACAGGGTGGGTCCACGTTTTTCAATATCGGAGCGAAACTTTATAATACCGGCCACACTGCAATAGCAGCGTTGTTCTTGACGTACGGGTGCAGGCTTCTTCATATTTGGTATGGTAGTAGCACGTGTTTGCACAAACAGGCTAATTCATGACGGGGACAACCTCTGATGTAGCCGTCCTCTGAATGCCTTTTTCTATTTTGTATTTACTCTTCATAATCTGCATGCGGCTTCAACTTACACTCATATGGCGTCTTCCACTCACATTCACAGTCAACGCCACGGTCACTTGTTCTCCCATGTAAGTCGTGGGCATATGTACTCGTATAGATTTAAACACTCCAAATATACCATAAATATATAGTCAAAAGTTACACCACGAACACAAACTCGCTACATATCTACATAAAATCTGTCAACAGGTTGACAGAATCCACAATTTTCATATTCAATACTAGGGGCATAACTATCCTCGACCACACTGTTTACTTCTATACATGCACCCTCTCACTCCTTGCCATACATTACCTACGAATTTAACTAAGTACTGATGAAGTAAACAATAATGTCGACACATTTATATGTTCACCATATACTAACTCCCCCGAATAGCTCTCGTACGCTTGATACACCCCACATAACACGGATCAAATCCGCCTATTACTCACAGCCGCAACACAGACACACACACTAGCACACTTATCCCCAGCGACTATCATACACTCTCTCCTGTACTTACATCACTATACACATACGTACACACATGTACCCACAGGTGCTAAAAGTCGATACACACACTGACCTGCATACAGCTTCATCTGCCCTCCCACTCCTACTCACTCATCACCTCACATAATTATTTGCACGAATACCTTCACTGTCAGGTGTGATGGAGATGCCGATAGAATCAACAGATTAAAACTGTTTAAGAAGTGCTCCGTTGCAGCGGACTGTTGGCGTTTAAATGGAGATCACAAGAAGGCATGCGAGCCCCTTTTTCTAGGTATACGTGGAATACTGATTCATGCAAATTTCGTATACTGCTACCAATGTGTTCGTAAAAAGACAGTACAGCTACACCCAACGCATGCAGCACTAACATCCGTGATGATAAATTTGCGTATATATGTATACTTAAAAAGTTAAAAATAAATCGAAAAAACGATAAACGCACTCACTCAACCATTATGTTTATGTTCAATTGCTAATAAAATATAAATTGAAAATTTACAAAAATAATCATTCAGATTATTGCACACTCATACTCGAACGCAATCCCATACACTCGCGTTCACGCATAGACTACCTTAGGCACGCACGTACAATTTCCGACGTTCACATAGCATAATCTTATTTATACGTGCACACATGCGGATGTATCGCATACACGTACACTAGTTTATTCACGTAGAACATACACATATTATACTCGTTCATCGTCATGCACATGTATACAGGATTATGCAGCCTCGATCACGACAGGTTGAAACATCCTCTTTCCATACCTTACGACTTGCTCGAGGTAAGTACTATTTTCTGAGTGTAGCAGTGAACTGTTTTGTTTTCAAGCTGGTTTATAAACCATTTAATGCACCAACTAGTTTGTTGTGCTAAAATATAAGTACGTATATATTAGCAACTACTTAGACAAGCCAATTTCACATGTTAACGCGATTACACAACTCATCCATGTGCAGAATCATTTATCAGAACGTATAGCTGCTTTCCACGGGAGTGGCTGCCTTGCAACGCTCGATATGTTGCTGTTGCAAATGCACATCTCGCAATCAATCGTAGTGGTTTTGCTGGGGGAAGAAGTGCGTCTTTTAGAACACCTAACGTGTCAATCAAAGGGGTCTAGTGATATGAGCAACATAGTAACAAGGTAAATGTGCACACTCATGTCTATTAAAAGCACCCGTTCACAGATTTATTCAAAGACAACGTGAAATACATGGCTGCACTCATATGGCATTCGTACATGCTCATATGGCATTCGTACATGCATTTGCTTACAAATTAATGCACTATCGGTCAAACATGCAGATTGTACGAGGCATCTGTAGATCGTCTTGTCGATTTAACTGGTCAACTTGTTGAAAGTAGAGAAGAAGAAAACCACCACATAGCACAAACTCTGACACATGCACGTGCACTTATGGCCAAGTGCAGACTACAAATCACCAAGGAACACACCGCAAATGCGCAACAGACACAGACAACAACACCAATCACAAGCAAGCTCATAGAAACAATTATATACAAGCCAGCACGAACACAAGCACATCCAGGACGAACACATCCAGCTATACAAACCGCCGAAAAAGCCCTACAATGCATTGGAAGTATATCACATTGCAATCGTTTTGAAAAGAAAGGCAGTTCCTTTGATTTTGAAACTTATAATCCTATGACGGTCAGGACTAATTTAGGTCGTTGCAGGGGGGAGGTATTGGATGATTTAGGTGCAGCGTACTTCTTACATGCGTATACGCAATGGACGTTGGGTGAGGTATCATGGGGGGACACACCGAACTTGGTAAGAGATGGTATGACGGATGCTATGTGTGCGTGGGGGGAGCTTCTATTTCATCGCTTGAACAAGGTGTGGGTATTAATATAGAATACGTGGATGTACATGGTTCATAAAAACGGAATGTAGTACGTATATTTGCGTATTTGGGAACGTATATCTGCGCTTACATGATTTTCAGTGTGCAGACGAGAGGAATTCGAATATAATTTTGTTTGCACTGACTGAACCGTTCTGAATATTACTGTACTCCATATCATGAGGATGGTTTCACAAACAGACTAGCTCTGTCACATTTACACACACGAATGGCGCTTACATGTGGACACCTTTTTATACAGGACGATTATAAAATGAATGCTCCTCTGTGTGTAGACCCGATGACTACATATGACCGTCTTTCCCAATTGGTTGACGTATTTGTGATTGAAAATGAGAGTTTTTTGCACTCGTGTGCAGTTAGCTTGCAAGTATGTACATACATAGTTAACATGTTACATATATATTATTGTCAGTGATGTTGATTTGCGCATCAATGTGCGCAGTGCTCTTCCTTTTTCTCAGCGTATAGTATATCCAGCTGTGGTTGTGCGGGAATATCGTACATGTACGAAATTGAGCATCCACTTGGACTTTAGTTTCGATAGTCAGTATATCATTGACGTCTCGTGAATCCGCCCACACTGTATGTTGGCCTAAGGGTTGGTTTAGACTTTGGGATCAGACTTTGAGCTACCGTAGTATTAAAGCACACACTTATCCAAAGGTTTCCCTTTCGTCTCTTTAAGAATTATATAATTTGTGTCTTACAGTATGAGCTAATACACAGGTTGTCAATCCAAATACAGGTACGTCTTATTGAGACAACTATTTCACCCCAATCAAAGATTCCTGACTACACGAGCGAGACCGATATGAGGAGTCATACTGATTGTGTTGGTGTCGCAGGTCAGGCACAAAACCATCGAACACAGTCATTCCTTGCTATGGCAGATACGTTCCGACGATTGGGGTACATAGACCTAGCGAGTCCATATCAACGAGTAAGTCGTTCTCTCTCAACCTACCAGCAACCTTGATGTGCTTATTGCTCCTATATTTCATCTCGCAATGGTCACACACAAACATGCTCATACAGTACTCAATGTATGTTCACAAACGTGACGACGTTCACAGGTGCCATCACTGTCCACATCTTGTACATATCCAGTTTCATTCACTAACGTTGTAGCTTTTACAGGGAGCTGCATTGACTTTAGGGACAGATCGTGCGGATGTGGACCTGCCTGTGAATATAAATATGGATGTTGACATGGATGTAGGTGTGAAGTTTGCTAAAGCGGACAACAACACGAATGTATATAAGCGCATACTGGTGAATGTGTCAGACGCACGATTGCAGAGGGATGCAGGCCAATATAAGAGTTCACTGGCCGCTTTGGAAAAGGTATAATTATGCATGTATGTCTTATGTCAAGAAATGTAAATTTTGTCATGTTCGAGTATGTAAATTCCATACATATAAATAATTGTGTAGTAAGTGGAGCGCGGGTATGTATGCCAGATTAACGGATATATACATACATACACACGTCTACGATTATATGTACAATACACATCATATCAGACTGCATTGCCCAATATGTCAACGCATACGTGGTCACTAGCTCACATATACCAACTACACATACACAGATACAAAAACACAGACATGAACTAGAACACTATTACATTCGTTATCCACAGGCATTTGAAGATATGCCCAACATGCAGGACGATGTTCCCAAGTCGTCATATCGTATAAGTTTGCCAATGTTACAAGCAATGGCTAATGTTAAACAGTTACAAAGTAACATCCATCTATTGCAGGTATATAGGTTTTAGAAGAGTATGCCATTGTTGATTGTCCATACAACATTGTGTACTTGTGAAATCTGATGTGTAGACAACTCAACTTCCAACTTTATCATTTATCTATTTACATATGAAAACAACTGCGCAGTATATGTGTACTTTGTACAAAGTCCAATATAAGCTTACATGTACGATTATTACGTACTCAACTCACTCGTGTAATTTAAGTATACTCAACTCACTCGTGTAATTTAAGTATACGCAACTCACTCGTGTAATTAAGGTATACGCATGATCCTTACAAAGATCTGTCAAGTATGTTGCACTTACGTTACTGTATGCAGGTACCCCCGAAGTATGTGATATGTAACAGCGTACATTATGTCTTGTGTTTAATATGTAGACATCGTCATTATGGATATAAACCCCTGTACGACCTCTAACACCGATTCGGACATGTAAAATTATTATTGAAGACCTCATTATTATGAGGAGCATATTAAGAAAATTATTAAGATATTGCATAAAATTCAATAGTCGCCTAACTATACCGCCAAATTCCGTGCTCTTAACAGGGCCGAAATACTAACCAATCGTTGATGCTTTCGCTCGAGTCACTAAAGATGCACCGAAAGTGTGTACTTGCACTCCAGTCAACAACACCCAACCATACAACCACATCAGTCTCGCTCACACGGATAAACACGCACACAAGTGCTCGCACATACGCGCAAGAGCGGGCGCTTGTACACACTTCCAGCAACTACAAAATCAATACTATCGCGTGTGTACGGGAGCTTCTTACTTGCATTCTATACACTGGAGCAATATACGAATTACAGGGTAGTTTTAGAGAGGCCGAGTATTACTACAAGCATGGTTTACAATTGGCAAGGGCACATGGTTTAAAAGGGTTGGCCTTGAGATTAGTATTGAAGAGGACTGACATAGCGAATAAGCGGGGCGACTATTCTAGTGCAAGTGATTTGTTAGACGAGGCCACAAATATCTTGGACCAAACGCCGATTCTCAAGGTAGGACAAGATGCCACATATGCATCCACGCATATGCACGAAGCAGGCGAGGATGATTTAGAACACTTCGATAACATTATGGATATTGACACGGACATTCCGTGCGAAACTATCCGGACCTTAGAGAAGACAGTCAGCAATAGCCAGGAACAAACAAGAAACCATGGGAATCGCGATAAAGTACTAATTACGAACAAAGCAGACGGGCAAACACATGCATACACAAATCATGAGCGTGAGAAAGATTGTTTTACAGGTGCGACTGGAGCACCCTTCCCTTTCCCTAGTACGATATTTCGTGCTCGTGTAGATGCTTTGTTCGGAATGGCATGTGTGTACATGAGTTGTGGCGATCTTCTACTCAAGAAAGATTGCAACTATGCGGAAAGCCTGCGGTCCTATCAACTGGCACACGATTACCTTTTAGGTACTTATACTGCACGTGTGTTTGAAGATTTACTATGTGTACATTCATGAGTATATATGTCAAGAACGACAACGCACGTACTCGTATTCGTGTACCTGTGCTGTTTGATATGCTAGTGTGTATAAATACGTTATAATGTGAGAGAATATTTATTTTTATGTAGAGTCCATCTACAACAGCACTGGACCCCGCAGCGCTCCCCAATATGCAACAACACATCGCATCTGCTTTAGACCAAAAATGCCCCCCATTTTGCACTCATATATATTCATATTAAGTTGCTAATTAATTATGTACATTGAATGATATAGAAATCAAGGAGTCGCGAATAGACCTTGCTGTCACGGCATTGGAAGGAGCTACATTAAAGGCCACTGCAACTAACTCACCAAAGCACACGTCATTCTCACCCACACATCAATCGCCTTGTCATACGCATGAAAATGACCTCATAAGCAACGGTAAAAGCTGTATTAATAATCATGAGGGCACTAATATGAGTAAAAGTAAGAGCATGCGTGGGAACATCCGGCGGAGGGAGGACAGCGCACGGTTACATGTACGGATGTCGTGGGCACGGTTTCTTCAAATCGTTTCAAGTTCAAACAACCCAAGTGAGAATGAGAATAAGAATGGGTGTGTAGGTAATTGCTTAGACAGGAATAGTGGGAAGAGAATGGGTGCGAATGAGGTTATAAACACTGATGAAGATTACCGTAAATGTGGAGTTAATAGTTGTTGTGGTATACACGAGAGCGTGAATGATATACTGAAATCACTACGCGAGAATGTGCTCCTAATTCGACGTGGATTGGCGCGAACTGAGGCTCTGTATCATTTGGGTGTAGTCTCGTTTTGGGCAGGTCGGCGCTTGGAGAACACGAGGGAGAAGGCTAAAACACAGTCAGCCATGCATTCTGAACCAGAATTACAGTCTGGTACATTATTGTCAGATGCTAAACAATACATGCAAGCGGCCTTACGCGCTTGTCAGTCGCTCCCAGCACCATTCTTACAGCGTAAAATATGCCACAGGCTCATGCAACTGTGTGATAGCTCAGACGCTCATGCCCGGTTTTATTATCACAACCGATCGCTGGCAGTTATGTTTCAGCACAAGGTAAAGCATACAAGCTTAATTTATGTCTTGGCTTAAATTTTGTGTGGATATTTTAGTAGATGTATAAATGTAGTACGTGTTTTGGCGGAACTTTTTCACTCGAGCTTTGTTCGACAAAATATCCCATCACCAGTGTGTCTATGGCATTGATGTCCAACATTTTCGTATTATGCAATTCATACTACCTCATACTTATTATGCAATTCATACTACCTCATACTCCCATAATTCAGTTAAAGCATCAGAAGTTGTCGAAGAGGTCTTCGACCCAAAATTCAGGTGATGCCTGCATATTAGATAGGTATGTTGACATCAGAAGCACGTAGCCACACTTCTACCTACGTACCCGCATACATAGACCTTCATACATAATTATGGTCAATACCATCTATACTATTGAGCACACGTTCACGCACCATTTCAATCTAGTTAACATGGTACATTGTAGAGCGTATCTCATGTTTTAATTTTCACTGCATACAATTTCGCTCGAAAACCGAAGCGTGAATAGAGAAAGCGTATGTTCGTCATATACGAGTGAGGATGAAAGCGACGTGTCTGCACAACCCTCTTTATCTGTCATCTCCAGTAGCGTCATGGAATTAGCAAATAAAGTAAGTCAGCACGTGCGGTATATGTCTATATGATAACCATTTAGACATGCACAGCAAGGTATACATATATGCGCACATGAACATACACCTACTTTTGGACCATACGAAGACATAGAATCTATCATGCATCATGTGGATCACGTGGACACACATTCATTGTCAGATCTATCTTGCTACGATCACTACTATATGTTCTATTAATAAGTATATGTTACAATCTTTGCTGTACACCTACGGTGCAGAATACAAATCATACAGATACATGAAGTCCAAATACATATTCAGATGTCCGTATTTCTTTCCATTCAAGCAGATAATTTATTCATCATTATACAAGTGCACCTTGTATACTCAAACATTGCCAACGCTCACATACATCACTCACATATCGTAGACCATCAACCAGCTTCCTTCGCAGTGGACAGTGTGTGCAATCACATTGACAGATGCGGATGATGTGTTTGAGAACCAATCGCTGTGTATAAGCCTTGCACGCGCCAATACCTCCCCTCTCACTCTTCAATTCAGACCCTTTAATGAGAGTGAATATAGTACAGTTTTGGAAGAATTTAGCCATATAATGAAAGGTTCGTACCTGTATGTAGATGTGGATGTTTATGACTGCTTGTGTAAGTGCATTTGTTCATTTTGTGTCCATGCAAGTGATTATGTGCCACAGTACATATATACTATGTGTATATAATGTATAGTCGCGTTACAGATACAGAGACTCGTTTGATACCTCCTCCGTCATAAGCTGTGTGCATGCCCAACTAGCGTGAACATGAGACCTTTTGCTTGGCAGTATCTAAATATTTCAAACATGTGTATGCACAGTTTCGCACGTACACTGTGCACTTGTAGTGTGAGATATGGATATGTGTGTATGTGTATGTATGATTCTACCGAAGGAACTTGCATACTCTCATGTTGGCAAGTGTGGCTGCTGTGTATGCAGCTCGTTCAGTGAGGACATTATTGTACTACTTCAACTAGGTTGAAAATATGAACGTTTAATCCAAATAATAGTCAAGAGTACAGACATACATAAAGAGAAATATGCTTACTTGCTGAAGCCATACGCATGAGGTTTTATACATGTCTGGTGGTGTATGTTCCCAATGTGTAAGTTACGCATATGTATATGCCTGATAAGATTTTTCGTACAGTAATATGCATCTACTGTGTGCATACGTGCACATTCTGACTGTATTACATTCACGTGAGTGTACGTATGTGTGTATCTTCATTGGCATGCATACATTACTATAAAAATGGACACGAGATTACGTACATCAGTAGAATCGCTTATACACACGATTTTAATTTCCCCTACAGAAATGTATGCAACAATGAAAAACACAGAACATATTGTTACAACGGACCAGAAGAAGGACTGGTGGGCTAAGCGCACTACACTGGATACGCGTTTGTGGGCTCTTATGTCGAAAATGCAATCTACGTGGCTTGGTCCATGGCGAGGTATACCGTGCGTAGATATATCATGTACATCAGTGCAGTGTGTGTGTTTGTGTGTGTATGTGTGTGTGATTGGAAGTGTATATACCTGTATGCGTATGATAATGATATAACATGTGTATATGATGTTGAATTATCGTTGTTACAAATCAGAAAGACTGATTGGTTAATGAAAGGAACCTAACTACATGTTTATGGACGCACATAGCACACATATATCATGCAATCCTCAGAGGTTCTACCTTGGTGTATTGTTATAAACATGGATTCGTACTCGTATATTGTTTGTATGCTTCTACTCGTGTATGTGTTTGTATAAAATACGATTATATTTTGAATACGTACTGACATATAGCGTCCAAGATCACGCATCTAGATAAGTATTATTGTTGTATGTAATCATCCATACGGATGCGTATACTATCTGCAGCGTATAGAAATCCCTGCTCGCACACGTGCACTCTCATATTTACGTGCACACACACGTGTCTACAATATTCATTGGTACGGCTGGCCCATGTCGCGACTACAAGCTTGGTTAAACACTACGATACACAAGTCTAAATATATGTATGCCAGTGAATGACAGATGTACACAATATGCTAAAACACATGACAGTCTTGCTTGTTGGAATACTTATGAACACACACATACTCATAGACCCATTGATCAATCCACGGTTGTCCGTAATACTCAGGAATACTACTGGGCCAACGCCGTAACCACAAGCTTACCGATACTATACGATTAGCAGGTGAAACATTGAGTCGAAATATAGACGAGATATTTACACACAGGAGGTCAAATCCCGTTCTGTGTGAGTTATTACTAGATACTATGGAATATTTAAGTGCCACGGAAATAGAGCAGGCACTTGAGTACATCGTGAGTGGAGATATGTCTCGTGTTAGTGTGGATGGGGGTGTAGACGCAAGTGAGCAAGAGTATGTGAGTCCAGATTCCAATGTAGACGTAGACATAAGTAAGGAAAACTCTCGGCGCACCACCAGGGCCGGACGCAAGAAAACAGGGGTACGGAAAAAGGAAGAAAGTATTATCAATACTGTACCGAAGCGATGTGCACGTACGCGCAACACACCAGTCGTCGCGCCTACACATGATGGCATCCTCAGAAGTGAATATACACAGGATATGACTAACACGAAAATGTCTCAAGTACTTGGGATGGTTGAACGTATGTGGACTAACCTAGGACTTAGGCGAAGTCGTTCACAAGATAACATAGGTGGGCTGGATCTTGCTGTGAACCAGAGTAGGAGTACAAGTACTAATGAAAATGGTATAGAATATACACGAACACTTTCCGAAGACCGACACCATGTTGTGTTGTTGATAGATAAAACTATCCAGCATTTGCCGTGGGAAGCACTCCCTGTTCTGAGAGGACAAGCCGTGTCTCGCATGTCATGTTTAGAAAGTATCACTCATGCACAGAATAGATATTTGCATAGTGATACTGTAGACGACGACGATGTAGAGATTGACGAGCATACAAATTTAAACAGGAATCACGAAAGAGTGTGCGTAGATGTGACCAATTCATTTTATGTAGTGAACCCAGAGAAGGACCTGATGAGTACTGAAAAGACATTTGCCTCGGACTTCGAAACGTATGCACAGCGCGCCTATTCGTCGGTCTGATTCGTGTCTGCGGGTAGCTAGTGTTTATTATGTGTATTATGGTGATAATGAACATCCGCATACGTGTGTTTGTAAGCATATGTGCGTGGATATGAATACGTACATACGCAAGGTGTAAGTTTAATTCAGTACGATGATGACATATACCATAAGCTAAAGATCAAATTATATGATTACGTGTATACTGGTGTATGGTGTATCCACCATACAAGATAAAATGCATCCGTTGTAGGACTTGGAAACACGTAAATCTCTGTATTTATGTGATACAACTGGTCAGACTGACCTAGAGACCTTCTATAACTCCCACACAGTGTTCGTAAATGGGAAGGAGTGGTTGGACAACGCCCTACGCCTGATCAAATACTAGAAGCGCTAAAGACAAGAGATCTGTACATGTATGTATTCTCATAATTTTCTCACACACCCACATGCGTATTTCTGATACTTCCATGTCCATATATTAATGCTTCGTTTGATAAAAAATACAGAGAAACAAGTAACAATTGCATTCTAAATTGAACAGGCGTGTGCATGCAATACTTCCATGCGATAAAAGACAACATGTATACTACGATAATGCTCAATTCACTTCTTTGTGTTGATGTAGATACCTTGGTCATGGAGGTGGTGAGAAGTATCTCCCGCGACAAAAGGTATGTAATCAAATAATGTTTGTATAATACAGTCTGTGTATAAAGTATAATGTACGCAAGAAATGTGGAGTCTATATTAATATTATTTGCGGATCAGGTCTTTCTATCCTCTGAATACCTATGTATTTTTATGACTGTGTTCATCACTGTTTTTCTACTTTTTAAAAGGTATAGCTTTTGAATGTTTATCCCTTGGTTTTAGTGCTATGTATGTGTTGAATCTTCAATTAGAAATAGTTTATAAACATACGTTTGCACTGAATTTCGTTTTAATACGATAAACTCATTTGATGAGAGTCTTACTTACGCAACCCGACATTTCATTTCGCAGATCGAAGAAATCAGCTGCCGTGCAGTTGCTTTACTTTTAGGCTGTAGTAGCGGAAGGCTACGTACAAACGGCGAATTTGACCCAACAGGCACACCCTTATCGTATATTCTGGCAGGATGGTATGTTGATGTACACGCACGTTACTGCACACGTGTGTTCATACTCATGAATGTATATATTGTATATATGTAAAGTGCAACTATTACATGTATGTGTAGTCTAGAATTGGCAGTCAAAAACACAAAATGCTGTACTACATCGAAAGTGCCGGTTTTTAAATATGTTTGGAGAGGCTGCTAGTGAAAAATACTCTATATATAATGCAAAAAAAATAGTTCAAAAAATGGCTGTAGAAGCGTGCTGTGAACTTTTACTGACATCGCCTGTCTTGGGTACTCTTTTACGTGTAATATTCTCCAGCCCGGCGGCTTTGGGATTGCTGTGGGATGTAACCGATAAAGATATAGATAGGTTTGCACAGAAGTTGCTCTCTGAATGGATTGATGGACCGAACAACGTGTCTCTAGGTAATATTGGAGTCACACGTTGTATGCAAACACATGCATAAAATTGTGTGTACATATTCCTGCTTATGCTAGTGCATTGGCTTGTATTTGATAGGAATATGTGTGATATATCTATCTGTATTGATACCAAATATATTTATGTGTATGCTACGTCCTTGTGTGTACATACGATGCGACATTTCTATGTTTGTACACATGTGCAAGTGTTTGTGCGCAAAAATATAAATTTTATGATAACTGTACATGAACGCACAAAGAATTTAACATTTGTATTCAGCCATACATCACAAATATGTAAAACTCGGTATACTAACGTCATGTAATCACACTGCTCTGTTCAATTTTTCGCAGCTGAAGCGGCCGCATCATCAAGAGATGTGTGTAAATTCGGAATGCTCACTGGCGCAGCAGCAGTTATTTATGGTATACCAGTTTACGTAAGACGATGATAATATACTAGGTGCATAAATTTGATTACATTGAAATAAATTTAAGAATCAGAGTAGTAGAGCATGTACTTGAGTTTTCAATTATGTTTACGAACCTAAACAATAGCAACAGGTAAAACTATATAAAAGGTTTACATAATGGAACAACGGCACAATGGGAGTAGCCATGATAGAACACATAACATGAATGTAACTGAGGTGACACCCGGATAAAATTTTCCTTAGCTTAGCACACGGGCTATCCAGATACCCATGTGTGGGATTGTTGTTCATGTTCCTTCAGTTATCTACAAGTTAAAAGGGACATCCAAATTAGACAGGAAGAATATCTATCGATTGTAAGAATTACGTTTACTAAAGTATTCAAACAAATGCAATCTGTTGGCAGGAGGCACTGCAAGTTAGAAGCAGTGAATTACATTTCATAGGGTAAACGTTTTCATGATATTTTGTTTACGACTATGAGGACAGAGTTTCTGTGTAAATACTCGCCCATAGCATTTTGCCTGCCATAACGAGTATTGCAGTAAGCTCATGACATTCTACGTACAATTCGAATGCACTGGCCAGCAGGACAGAACAAAGACGGCCCGGAGGCCACACAAAATCATTCAATCGGTAGTAGCGACGAGCAGTGTGTACAAAGGAACGGGACGTAACCAACGCATGCTGATGAGTTTCGTTTACTGTTCATGCATGTGCGTCTAACATGGTTCACACGCTACTGGTTCATTAATGCCGCACAAATGTAGATTACTTACCTCCGTCCCTCTCTATGCCATACATCCATATATATGCACAGGTACACGCTCAGAGGCACGCTCTTGAGCATCTCAGACATCGCACATCCTAACAAAACACTGTGCATCCATTGCTTGTAGGTGAACGGAATCCGCGTGAAATGCGATTCATTCTAAAATCTCACTACGCAGCCACTATCAAAGAAATCGAGGACGCGACTATACGACGCTTACCCACATTAATTGACTAAAACATCCTGTTCTTTGGGAAATAGGAGCATCGGGAATGGACGGCAGATAATGATACTCAGCTCCAAGGGAGACCCAACATATCACTGATCAAAGACCGGAAAGGTTACGAGAAGATACGTCCGGGGGTAAAGTAAATATCAGAAATGATTCTACTGAACCAAAAAAAACATGTTTCGTCCTCGTTATTTGGTTGGCCTATAATACAATTTCAACTTCTAGTAGAGTCAGATCACGCGCTGTCGCCATAAGGTCGATTGCTGCGCATCTCAGCAAGCTAGTTAAATATGAACTGATACACATTACTTGAGAAATTGGTGAAATCCTACATGGGTAGAGTTGTATTTAAAAATCTGGTACAGCCCTTCTGGGTACATACTCATGCCAATCGTATGCGTAGCTCAGCGCTTACACCTATCAACACACCTCTCGTTTTCATACATACAAACCTTTTATTGTCGCCATTGTGTAGTACTTTATGCTGCCTTGCTGTTCATCCATATTTCTAACATTCTCATAGACGTTCTACTATAGTAGCAATGTGTAGTAGCTCGCGAGTAATGAGTATTCTTCCTACATTTTTCCCGATAAACACTTTAGAAACATATATTGGCTATAGCGTACAATAAATAACAAATATCCAATAATATTGTACTATTCAACTTTGCAAGTTTTTTGAACTGGTTTTGTTGGACATGCCATTTTGAGATGAAGTTATTTATACTTTTGTAATAAATACTACACAAGGTTCAATAGCTATACACTAACTGAGCAATTTAGATCCCATCTACCAACTTGAACTGCCTTCGACGTTTTAGGGGAAACTACTAATATTCAACTTCATATTAGTGCTCTGTGCTCTGTACTAACTGTACTTCTACGCTGGTACAAAAGGTCAATTTGTGGGTAGTTGTTAAGTTCGAACCGTGGGATTTTTCAGATTCTCGTTGCGTACTTACGACCTCCAGGATTTTAATTTGTGCATAGTTGTAAAGTTCAAACAGGGGGAATTTTCAGATTCTTGTTGTGTAGCGTGCTACGATCTCTGTCGTCGTATACACAACAATTTGTGTACAAAAAGGCATTATGTTCAAACTTCAAATTCAAAACATCTCAAGAGATAAGAAAGACGAGAAATGATGTTAACTACTTCTACCATACTTGTGTTTCTGGCAACATACGTCAAGGCTAGTTGCTCAATAGATTGCAGCTATGACAGTTTTTATACAGGCAGTAGTATAGACTCTGCGGGCGTTATAGAAAATTGCCCAGATGCCTATGAGGTGATAGATCTACAAGGGACCTGGCACCAGGTCTTTGCGATTGACAACACACGGAGCACTGCTACGCAAACGTACATCGAGAAGTATACAGTCGGCTATTCGCAAGTAGACAGCTCTACAACAACAGACAAATGGACTGCAGAAGCTGGCGTGGAGTTTAAAGGTTTGACAGCCAAAGTCGGATATGAAAGCACTGTATCACAGTACAGCTCAGAAACCTGGAATACGTCAACGGAGAAATCCTTGCAAATCGATGTTCCTGCAGGTGGTTCTGCAAATATACAGCAGCGTATGATTGAAACCGACCTGACTTGGGTCAACAAAGTGTGTTATTATTACTCCAAAGCGAAGGCGAATATATGTTTTCAACCTGACGAAGATAATTACATGAAATATTGGGTTACCATGGACATGTTTGGTTCCGATTCCGAACAGTACTGTGGCAAATGTAAATTTCAAACACAGTTTCAGACCATCACTCTAGGGTTCGCGAGCAACTGTTACACGAACAATGCTAATTCGACTGAAGCAGATGCCTACTGCCCAGTGTATTCAGAATCCTCGACACCGACATTACTGAAATCTTCGCAGAATACTGTCCAGTACTATAATAATGATACTAACTTCGATATTGCTTCCCTGGTAACTTTCACGGACTAAAACTCGTTTATGCTCACGGTCAGCTGTTTGTGGTTTATTCTTCATATTACATCCTCCCAACCATATTTTAAGGAGACCAGACTTTCTTGTCACACAGCATAGAGCTATTAAAGGATTCGGAACTCTTCGTGCAATGTGTTGCTTTATTGAACCTGAACCGATAATGAATACAGACTTTAATACAATACATTTAGTTTAAGAACACTTATAACTAAATAAAGAAGTTAAAATTTGAGAAATCTTTGCAAATCGATGTTCCTGAAGGTGGATTTGCAATGTATTGCAGCGTATGATTGAAACAGACCTGACTTTGTTCAACAAAGTGTGTTATTGCTACATCTTAGTGAAGACGAATATATGTTTTCAACCTGACGGATGCCCTACATTAAGTATTGGGCTACCATTGACATTATTGGTTCCAAACAGTACTGTGGAAAGTTCCAAACACAGTTCCAGAACATCACTCTAGGGTTTGCGAGCAACTGTTACACGCACACTGTTTATAAGACTGAAGCAGATGCCTATTTTCCCATAATCGACATTGTAACTATTATTGGGAAATTGTCGTTAGAAAATTGTCCCCGATGTTATAAGGTGACGAACTACGGTGAAAGTTTTACTTTCCACTTTGTGCGAAGTTATCAGGATCATCGACATCGACATTGCTGACTGACATCTTCACAGAGTACTGACCAGTACTACTATATTGATACTTCTAGCTTGGATATTGCTTCCCTAGTGGCTTTCACTGACTAAAACTCTTCTATTATCACGGTTAGTTGTTCGTGGTGCATTCTCTATGTTTGGCAAATCACAATCGATTATTGTTCTTCTACCCTCTCATGAAAAACATTTTGGATATATATTTGCTACAATGTTCAGTGATAATAAAACCTAATAATATTTCAGTATTTTAACTTTTCAAGTTTTTAGAACTGAGTTTTGCTGGACATGCTATTTTGTGCTGAATATATTTATATCCTACTTCCAGTAATTATTCACTGCACATTGACATTGAACATATGTTAGATCCCATCTACCAAAGTAAACTGCCTTCGACGTTTTAGGGGAAACTACTAATATTCAACGTCACATTAGCGCTGCGGTTTATCCACTAATGCTTGTGTAAATGGTAAATTTGTGGATAGTTGTAAAGATTTCCTTCTGTTAAGCAGGGAAGGTGGGTTTCAGATTCTCGTTGCGTACTTACGACCCTTCAGGGTTTCAATTTGCACATAGTTGTTAAGTTCGAACCGTGGGATTTTTCAGATACTCGTTGCGTACTTACGACCTCCAGGATTTTAATTTGTGCATAGTTGTAAAGTTCGAACAGGGGGAATTTTCAGATTCTTGTTGTGTAGCGTGCTACGATCTCTGTCGTCGTATACACAACAATTTGTGTACAAAAAGGCATCATGTTCAAACTTCAAATTCAAAACATGACAAGAGATAAGAAAGACGAGAAATGATGTTAACTACTTCTACCATACTTGTGTTTCTGGCAACATACGTCAAGGCTAGTTGCTCAATAGATTGCAGCTATGACAGTTTTTATACAGGCAGTAGTATAGACTCTGCGGGCGTTATAGAAAATTGCCCAGATGCCTATGAGGTGATAGATCTACAAGGGACCTGGCACCAGGTCTTTGCGATTGACAACACACGGAGCACTGCTACGCAAACGTACATCGAGAAGTATACAGTCGGCTATTCGCAAGTAGACAGCTCTACAACAACAGACAAATGGACTGCAGAAGCTGGCGTGGAGTTTAAAGGTTTGACAACCAAATTTGGATATGAAAGCACTGTAGCGCTGTACAGCTCAGAAACCTGGACAACGTCGACGGAGAAATCCTTGCAAATCGATGTTCCTGCAGGTGGTTCTGCAAATATACAGCAGCGCATGATTGAAACCGACCTGACTTGGGTCAACAAAGTGTGTTATTATTACAATTCAGTGGGGGCGAATGTATGTTTTCAACCTGACGGAGATAATTACATGAAATATTGGCTTACCTTGGACATTACTGGTGTGGAACAGTACTGTAACAAATGTAAATTTCAAACACAGTTTCAGACCATCACTCTAGGGTTCGCGAGCAACTGTTACACGAACAATGCTAATACGACTGAAGCAGATGCCTACTGCCCAGTGTATTCAGAATCCTCGACACCGACATTGCTGAAATCTTCGCAGAATACTGTCCAGTATTATAATAATGATACTAACTTCGATATTGCTTCCCTGGTAACTTTCACGGACTAAAACTCGTTTATGCTCACGGTCAGCTGTTTGTGGTTTATTCTTCATATTACATCCTCCCAACCATATTTTAAGGAGACCAGACTTTCTTGTCACACAGTATAAAGCTATTAAATGATATATTGATACTTCGCTTGAATATTGCTTTCCTAGTAGCTTTCACTGACTAAAACTCTTCTATAATCACGGTTATTGTTCGTGATGCATTCTTTGAATTTTGCAAATCCATGTTCCTGAAGGTGGATTTGCAATATATTGCAGCGTATGATTGGAACAGACCTGACTTTGTTCAACAAAGTGTGTTATTGTTACATCTTAAAGAAGACGAATATATGTTTTCAACCTGACGGAGGTAACTACATAACATATTGGGTTACTCAGGACGCGCGCATTTTTGGTTCCGGTTCAGGTGAAGTGTGCTGAGACAAACGCAAATTTCTAACACAGTTCCAGAACATCACTCTTGGGGTTGCGAGTAACTGTTACACAAACAATGCCACTACGACTGAAGCCGATGCCTACTGCGCAGTGTATCCCGAATCATCGACACCGTTAATGATGAAATCTTCGCAGAATACTGTCCAGTACTATAGCAATGATGCTGACTTCGATATTACTTCCCTTGTAACTTTCACTGAGTAATACTCTTTAATGTCCACGATTGGTTGTTCGTGTTATATTCTTTATATTGCATCCTCCCAACCACATAGAGAAAGGGAAAGCAGAATTTCTTGTCACACAGCATAGAGCAATTAAATGATATTGATGAAGATTACAGGCTTTGATACAATACGTTTAGTTCCACAACACGTATAACTATACAAAGAAGTTGAAATCTAATTACGTAACTATACTTCAATTACAGAAATAACATGAATCATTAGTAAAAAGCAATTTGCTTGCTATGTGACTGTAATATATTATTGCCTGACTTCATCGGCATACAAGCGCAGCGTATGAGATATAGATATAAGTTTAGCATATATTTATACGATACAAAAGGTTGTTTTTGAAAACCACGCTCTGTAAATTCGTGCTGTGACTCATCAATTCGCATCTGTACTTCATCGTAGGCGTATGTATTCGAAACTTTGTTATGTGGAATGTTATATCTTAAGTAGACATTGGCATGTTTGCACAAGTAAGTTTCTTTTGTGACGCGACCGTCTTTCGTTTTTTGGCTGTGATTGTCTCGAGTCGCTCTCATTCAGTCGATTAGCTGAGATACACCGTATATATTCGTCTGCTCGCATACTTTTATACACAACCACATTGTGAATGTAGTGGAACCTCGAAACTATGTCCGAATTGAGCTGAAGACTGGCAAGTGTACTCTCAATATTCAAAAGTTGATAACTCAACCAGATGCAATCTATGCTTATACGCTATACGTATACTTGATCTTGTTCCTTGTGATTGTATTTGCCTGAGCCTCAGATTCTTGGCTGAACAGAATGCTACCATCTGCATTTGGCTAGATGAGCCCTATAAATACAAGTACTGTTTGATGGATCCTTGCATGAATTAACAGAGATCCGTTTTCATTGGCCACAATGCTATCATCTAAATATATACTACATCTATATTCGCATGAAGTCGATGAAGTAAGGCAGTATTGATCTATAGATTTAAGAACAATGGGTTTCTTGGCATATCAACAAATCATTGATGTAATATTTTTAACAATGTTGGAAAACTGTTGTTATACTTCCAAGTAGCCAAATATGTATGTTTTCAACAAAATTCTCGTGTAGTATATAAAGCAAGACATGAACAGTACTGTCGCGTAAAATAAAAACCCAAATATTACGCTTGTTGCGAAAATGAACTCACGAATTGCTATCCTTATCGCTTGTGTCATTTGTCTAGTGGCTCCATCGATGGCCTATGTTTGCAGTGAGTGGAAAGGAACATGTCCTATCGGTACAACATACGACGTTACTCGAGGAAACACGAGCTGTGAGAACATAAACGAGGGTTCTAAGTCTTGTATTAATCTATGTTGCAAGCCAGTGGTAGCTCCAACGCCTACGCCCAGTCCCTCACCCAATCCAAACCTATTCACGTGTGAGGAGAAGCATGATCGTGACCCGGGCTCTATCACTTGCTCCAACATTAAGAAGAACAAGCCATGTTGCCAATGGTCAGGCCAGTGTGGCAATCTTCATAAGTGCACTAACAGTTATTGCTGCAAATAGGCTATGTGCTATTCTTGATAAAACTTATTTGAAATTAATGCAGATTTAAAGTCCATGGTATCTACGTAATAAGGAGTAGAACTGCTAGAGATGTTCCAACAGTCTTTTTGTCGTTAAACTACACCTACACTTTGTACTTCGATACATCCGAAGTCTTTGCGAGCGTGATTTAAGTAATGAGTGTGGGCGTATAGAAACCATAGATTCTATTTGTGTTTTTAGTCTCACACAAATTGCACATGCATCCCATACACACATGTTGCACGCACAACGAACTAACTGTTGAGGAAATAGATAAAAAGATGTAAGGATATCTATCCTAACGAGGCATAACGCACTGCGGATCTTTCACACAGCTGACCGTAGGTAGTCACCGTAGATAAATATGTGAAGAGATTTATCTTCTCGGAGCATAGATTTCATACATCTACCCAAGTTTTTCCAAGAAATTTCTTTCACACGCTGTTCTATTGCTTGACTGTTTAGTGATTCGGTAAATTCAATCACAAAAATTTGTCAAAACTATATAGCTACGTATTTCTAGCAATATTGGTAGTGAGCAACACTGATTTTTATGTTGAACTTCTTACGCAAACCCCTGAGAAACAATGGTGGCAGCATCCGGTTCTTTCGTACTGAGGATAGTGTCCACAGCCCTCCACATGTCCCCGTCGCATTGAACAATGGCTTCTCTGTACTGTTCTTTGGTGAATATACATCCGAAAATGCACCATTTCCTCAATATCGGTTTCCTCGGCCATCCTGTTTTGAGCGACGGACAGTTACCAACGATATATACATATACATCTTACCTGTCTTTGATAGTGTGTGAAACTATATCTCAAGTGGCTGTGTTCTCTTCACGTCTTTTCATTTGTGAAGGATGCTTCTTTGTTTTTCCTCTTCCTTAAATAGCTGGAGAAATATACCTGATATCCACCCAGACCTAAATGAAGCCTGGAATACCTGCACGATACTATTGTTAGTTTCAGAAGAGAAAGGTCAAAACGGTATAGTGTGAAGCAAGTACATACTTATCATGAAAGCTTCATGGAAATGGTAGTAAATCGAACGAAGTCATCGTGTAATCAAGAAAGAATACCAAGTATTTGGGGAAAGTGAAGTGTTGTTGTACAGATGGAGCTTATTTGTCTTTCTTGACAGTCTAGGATACAAGGATGACGCGTGCTGGATGCTTGCCTTTGAATTTTCCTGACGCGTCGCCGTTATCCGTGTGTTAGAGTTGTCCAACTGATTGCAAGTGCACGAAGATGAATTTTGATCGCTTGTACCATGTGTGGCCCATGCATGTACTATCGTCCTTGTAACGTGTATGTTATATAAATAAAGCTACTACTATGTAGGACATGAACAAACAGGATTTGCATGTGAGTATAATACACGAGTAATACTCGATTCAAACGGGAATTTTCAACACAAGATTTGACACATACAAACTTTGATCTATTATTTCCACAAATAGACTTTTTATGCATGATCAGAATCCTGTACCAAAACATCCATATTTCGAAAATTCGATCGTTTCTATATTTCACTGTTGAACTACTGCACATTACTAGACTGTTTCCGCAGATTTCATTGATACATTTACACAACAGGATACGGAGAACCTAGAAACTTGTAATTGCGCTTCATACGTATATTACTGTGTTAGTGTCTACCAAGTATTGGCACTACGCAATTGTTAAGAAATACTCACCTACACGCGACGAGTTTCGCCAAAGTACTTTATCGTCTTATTATCAACATTATCTTGGTCACGCAGCTGGAGATGACTCATTTGCTCCTAGGCAAGAATTGTGTATACATATGGACATGACCTACAAGGTATCATGCTAAATGCAATCAATACCCATTGTAATCTTACTAATAACAAATAGTTGGGCTTTCGTTAAGAGTTTGACCCAAACAAGTACTTGGGCGGCCAAACGAACATCTATAGAAAGCCACTTCAATTCCTTCTGTTCTCCGTAGGTATATATAGCGTTATATTATTTTTGACAGGGTTATTCTTTTCGAGGTCAACAGACCGAAACCCCTGAACATGACCGCTGAGTATATCTGCTGAGCGAAATCGCTGAACTTGGAAATAGAGAAGTACTGTATCTTTACCCAGTGCTTGTTCATGAGGTGTAAGACTATTATGAGTTGGTCGATAATGTGGGAAGCAACTGTACGAAACCTTAAACTACATGAAAACTATCCATGAGTCATACTTCCTCGAATAAAAGCAAACGATGAACGGGTCCACGTGTTAACATTCCAAACACAGATTTGCTAAGCATCTTACACGTAGACGGGATGTAAAATCTGAAATTCTATAGTAAGTTAATAAATATAACGAGATTTCGTAAATAGTGGAGAGTGAAAGCGGAAGAACCCAAAAAAATAGTTCAAGGAATTGGATTGACTAATCGAAAGAAAGACAGAGTTGTAAGAAAACCGAATAGTGCGTACGTAGCAACTAATAAGTTTAAAGTTTCGGAAGTTTGATGCACTATGTAGAGCTCAGGAGGATAAATAAGTATTGACGAACTATCCAGACCTCAGCAAGAGAAAGAACGATCATCGAAGACAGAGTGCTGGAATGGCATCCAGAAAGAACACCGGTTTTAACAGCAATCCAATAAATAGCGAAGAACATTATAATAGTATGATGACTAGATACATTGCATTAAAAACAACCAATCATGCTGCACTTGGGTTTACACACACATACATATAATAGACACACATACACACACACACACACAACACACACACACGCGCGTGCACACGTACATGAACGAGAATACATTACAAGACCGAGAGCGTGGGTCCTATACGAAGGATTGCACTGGTAATTGCCATATTTTATAGTCGACTTGAAGTGCGTGCAGCGCATATTCGTAACGACAGACACACATCACTCACACATGCGAACACATTTGTGTTAGATTAAAGAGACGTTAGATTAAAGAGACACTCAAGACATACGCGTGACCTACATATACGAGACTGCAAGCTTATCATTTTACGTTAAACAAGAATAGCATCAACTATAGATGAATTAGTACATTATTGATTCTAGCTTGTGTACGATAATAACGGTTATCTGTGTTGCATGTGTAAATACGTACTCCGATACGAACGAGCCATATAGCTTCGTTGATTATCATTTAGTTATTATTGAGGTGTGAAGGCAACTACACATTGCAAAATCAACATCCAAAATCTTCGCATACGTTAGTTGGAGAGAGCACTATAATATGCATTCGGTAGACATGAGAAAGGATCAACCTGTTCATCCGTCTTCTGCCGATGTGGTGGATGTAAACAGACGTGTGATGTCAAGTGATGATCATTTAGCCTCTGAAACCCCTGCAGAAAGCGAACAGCGTAGCATCGGTATACGACAGGTACTGCATAAATATGAGGAAGAAACAAACGTACATAGCTACATGCACAAGCGTACGCAAGCGTAGCGTACACAAACACACACACAAACATACACACATAAATATACATACACACACAAACAGATATATACACATCTGCAATTAGATTTATAATTTGACATGCGGGCATAGTTTTGATTTCTATAAATGAGGTGTTTCTTTGTATGAAGTGTTATTAGCTGGCGGTGTCGATGAGTGTTCTGTCAAATGGATCCACAGATCAGCACCGTGATGGATGCATCTTTGCTTAGTGCGTGCAACACGTGTAATCCACACCAAAAATGGGAAAGAGACTGTAGTAAGATGAACGAGGCTTACAATGACTAGTTTTACTTGTAATTCACTCGAAAACATTAATTCATATATATCGGCCCACACACAAAGGCACAGATAACGAAAGAATGCTGGAAACAATATACAAAGCGCGAATCCAACCAAGTGTCAAATACTTCTGCAAACTGATAAATCCGCATAATGATGTAACTGCGTACAGCCTTATAATCCACTTATATATGACACGATATACCTGCACATGTGCAACACTTGCCGAATTATTTTCCGCTAACAAAAATACCCACACCCATTCACACCCTCAGTCATACATGCATTTCTTAACATTATGTCTATGTCCTCGGTATTTCCGAGAAAGTCTACGAAAGAAAAGATCTCAAAGTTCAAATCCGTTTCCAAGAGTGGGGCTAGTATTAGGAAAAGTGTGCGTCAGATCGTGCCCAACATGCCTGCCAAACGAAAAAGTAAACACAAGCCCAAGCAGGAACTTCAGGATGTGGTATGCTACAATAAGTATTTGTGTATACGCGTGTGTTTTTGGGTGATCTCTTTCTCTATAAGCTACTATTTGCGTATAATCTGTTGTTAAACATCGCGTTTATTTTCGCACGCGGACACACATAGCACACTAACATCTATGTACACACGAAACACAAACGCCACACGTCGCACACTAAATGTATACATAACATATATAATTTTTTGAAACACAACATACCACTCGGCTGTGTACTGTACGACTGCATCGCATGCATGAATTGTGGACGGCTCATGCAAATTGTTTCGATTTCCTATGGCACTTGCTGTACTTTCTTTACATATACATGAATCTCCGTAAGCTCGTGTATGAAAAGGCTTGGCCAGTTGATCGTGCTCGGAAGGAAGTTAAAAGGAGTGCCACCACGGTGGAGAGCATTCTCGTGTTAGAGAAGCCAGAGACAGCAAAGGTTTATATATATCTGCGCATTTGTTGGGTTAGATGTGAATGAGAGGTCTGTGTATTTACAGTATCTTGTGATTGTGCCGGATATTGCGATAGGGTATGTAACTATTGTCATGATATAACTGGACGAGTGCCTGTATATGCATCTACGTATGTTTTTATCGTCTGCTGCTTCCACCGATATGTATCTCCATAATTCCGATGAACAGTGTATGTGGCTTCTGCAAACGAGCGTGTGAAGGTGTATACAACAGAAATGCACCCTAATATTTTTTTTTCATTCTTGTATAGAATCTTGTCACCGCTTCTCAACGTACACGAATCTGCAATGAATATGACGCTAAGGTATAGCGACAAAGTAGTTGGTATTGCACTTTCACTGTACATACAATTTCCAATTACGCATACAAAAACCATCGCACACAAACTGACAACACCACGCTACTACAGACAATCCACAAGCAGAAGTACTTCCAATTGTGCTAAGATGCAGATACTCCAATGCCTTTCTCTTCACTCACTCTGTACAAACAATGTTGTGTTTCTTCTTATCAATAGATGAAGAAATTGAGAGTAGATTGGCTGAAACGCATGGAAAAATCCGAAATAGCTTTTAGCAAGGAAGTGATACACACCGACAGGATGTTAAAGGTGAAATGCAAAGGTACTTACATACTCATGAATACACAGGAGGCATGTACAAGGGTCGATACGCTTCAAACATATACACATTTTACTCTTGTAGGCAAATGTGGACACCATTACATACACCTTTTGCGCGAGTATGTAAATATCTATATCGATCGTGTACGCGCATACACAATTACATGCTGATTCAATGCACGGACACGTACGAAAATGCCTACTCACTCTCTTACTCACGCGCACCCACCCACTGATTCACCATTCAAAATCATAGAAAATAAACGTCGGTTATGGAAACGTATGAAAGAATCTGGGAAGTCAGCCTCAGACATCAGAAAACGGGTGTCAAAGGAAAAGGCCACCCTTATTGTTGAGTCTAGACGGAATATAAAGGTAGATATTTGTTGCTATCTATACGAATTGTTGTGTGTTCTGTACTAACATGTGCAAGTACTTGATCTGCTGCAGCATGTACTCGTCAAAGTAGAGTCTATACCACATGAACACTCAAATACGTTCGACATGTATATCGGCTGACCATATTCATGTTTGTACATGTTGAATTACCTACCTATTGGACAAGCATGTAGAGTAAAGCTAACTGAAGTACATTTTAAATGTAAGTAGTCTCTCGCGTTTCTTCAACATTACGTTCTCGCACAGTCATAAACAGTGACTCGCTCACACACTATACTCACATACTTCAGCGTTCTTCTCCCCACCTCATAGATTAAACGTGAGGCTAATCTCGTTCAGCAATTGTCTGAAGAGAAAGAATATTACACTAAAAGATGTGCAGAAGCGTTAGAGTTGGTCAACATGGTGTCAAATATCGAAGCACATGCGCTAAATGTATGTAAACTGTATACATTTTGTGAAAGATCGGGAGACTGCTACAATAACATACACCGCACAAATTAGCACATATGTATATGCACCAGTGTATTAATTGATATATCTCTGAAGTCAAATATGTTGCTAGTTGGGGTAGTGTACGACATTTTGTCACTATTCCGCACATGCGGTTGTAGCCGTTTCGCATTCATACAGTTTTACACATTAGATTCTTATCACCCGTAAAATCATGTATTCTACAGACTATTGGGAATCAAAGGCAAAGAAAGGCCGGATTGAACGAAAGGCAAGTCTGAATATACATATGTAAATCTCCTGTATAACTGCACATTCACCTTGTGCGCAAAATGAATATTACTCTAGATCAGATCACAAATCGTTTCGTTTACTATTCATGCATGTGAGTCCATGGCTCACAAGCTACAAACTTTTCGCACCGCTTGTAGTGGTTCATATACTGTCGCACAAGTGTAATTACTTACTCCATCTCTTTCTCATGCCATACATCCACATGTATGCACATGCAAACTCAATCACACGCTCTTAAGCGTCAGACATCACACATCCTAACAAACACTGTGCATCCATTGCTAGTAGGCGAACGGAATCCTCGCATGAATTGCGATTCATTGTAAAATCTCACTACGCAGCCACTATCAAAGAAATCGAGGACGAGACTATACGACTTGAGAGTATGTGGCACACACGCTTACCGACATTAATTCATTAAACATCCTGTTCTCTGTGTATATATTTCATTTATCATGTACTTTTTGTGTAGCTTTGTTTTTCGTATTTATATTCTTCAAAACATGTGCACATATACATATACACAGAAAGAGAGCGGAAAAGAGAACATGATGCAAAAATATTAAAACAAAAGAAGGACGCCAAGCAAACTATAAAAGGTATGTAATATATAGTGTCTTCACCCACCCAAATTATGTTGCATAGTTTGTCACCCACCGATATGGAAAAGTAAGTCAAAACCAATAGGCAGACATGTGTAAAATATTCCTCTCTTTTGACTTCTGCTCTCGTTTTTTTTTTTCCCAAGTACGCAAATACGTGCCTGCATTGCACATTGTAAATCGATCAGCCTAGATTGACCCTTACAACATACCAGTCCTTGCTCACTTTCAACTTAACGTACTCTCAGTTCATGTATTTAATATATTTTGATATATCTATGCTCGCATTGACGTTAATTCATCAGCAAAAACCAAGGACTCAGACGTTACATCGAATCCAACGTCGCGGCAACAAGAAAACTGCAACAGATTAAAACCAATGTGTGAGGATAGCACACACCGCACAAAGTTGAATGAATTTTCTGCACGACCCTCAGACAATTGCCAGCAGGATGTGATATGTAGTGTCACGAATTCTCAGATTCTAACTACCCCAACATTTTCTACCCATTTAAATGAAGCACCATCATCAACGTCGTGGATGTCCAAGTATAGGGCTCCTTCAGAATCTATGAAAGGCGTTCAGACAGAACCGTCCACACTAGTCTCCATTCCCAGCAAGTTTGGAACTAAAAAGTGGGTGAACTTGAATGCCGCAACCGATATTGATGAGCAATCATCTTCTCAGCCTACTATGGCATTTCCCGTGCGTACGCGTACATCTGTTGGGTCAGGCATGGTTACAGGTGAGGGTACCGGTGCCAATACGGTAGGAAAGATAGATGCTTCTATTCGCCCGCAAAGAGGGGTACAATTGGGAGAGATTGGAAAGCAACCTTCTTTAGGAGGGAGAAATCTTTCTTGTGGACAGCAAAACGCGGTTATCTTTGAGGTATACAATCAAGTTGTTCCCAAGTCGAACGTAAACACTAATACCAAACATGTATACGTACGTACTGGTATGCGTGAAGGTGCTGGTCTAGATGCTCATCAGCAAGTACAGGTACCGACGAAGACAGGACCCAGTGCCCTACGTCACGGTAAACAGGTATATATTTCATTCTAGTAGTGCTTGAGCGTGGTTGTAAAGCACTACTTTGTCTTTGTGCGTGTTTTCTTTCGTTTTAGATGTACACAATTTCGTACAGTTTACCACTCGTACCGTTATCATTTTCAGCAACAAGCACGTACACTCTCAAATCCACGCTCACAACACATGAGAAGCAATCTGGTAGAGGGACAACGATTTCAACAGATCACCAAACCGGAAGGAATATCGGTAATGGACGGCAGTAAACGCAGTAATAATGATACTCAGCTTCAAGGGAGACCTAACCTATCACTGATCAACGACTCGAAAGAATATGAAAAGAAGAGTCCGGGTAAACCAAATATCAGAAATGATCCTACTGAACATAGTTTCGAGGTTCCACTACATTCACAGCAGCCAGCTAATCGACATAATGAGAGCGACTCACGACAGTCACAACCAAAAAACGAAAGACGGTCTCGTCACAAAAGAAATTAACTTTTTGCAAACATGCTAGTGTCCATTGAAGACATAACATTCCACATATTATTCGAATAATATACGCCTACGATGAAGTACAAATGCGAATTGATGGGTACCAGCACGCATTTACAGAGCGTGTTTCAAAAACAACCTTTTGTATCGTATAAATATATGCTAAACATATCTATATCACATACACTGCGCTTGTATGCGATGAAGTAAGGCAATAATATATTACAGTCACATAGCAAGCGTATAGTTATAAGTGTTGAAAAACTAAAGGTATTGTTGTATTAAAGCCAGTATTCATTATCGGTTCAAGTTCAATAGAGCAACACATTGCACGAAGAGTTCCGAATCATTTAATAGCTCTATGCTGTGTGACAAGAAATTCTGGTCTCCTTAGAATGTGGTTGGTAGGATGTAATATAAAGAATAAACCACAAACAACTAACCGCGAGCGTAAACGAGTTTTAATCCGTGAAAGTTACCAGGGAAGCAATATCGAAGTCAGTATCATTATTATTGTACTGGACAGTATTCTGCGAAGATTTCAGCATTGTCGGTGTCGAGGATTCTGAATACACTGGGCAGTAGGCATCTGCTTCAGTCGTATTAGCATTGTTCGTGTAACAGTTGCTCGCAAACCCTAGAGTGATGTTCTGGAACTGTGATTGATATTTGCATTTGCCGCAGTCCACTACGTCGGAATCAGGGTTAAAATTGCCATAGCTAAAGAAGGGCTCAAGGTTCGGGACGGAAGCCCAAAATTTCATGTAGTTATCTCCGTCAGGTTGAAAACATACAGTTATCGGCGATGAACTGGAAACAGAACACACTTTGTTGACCCAAGTCAGGTCTGCTTCAATCACACGCTGCTGTATATTTGCAGATTCTCGTGCAGGGACATCGATTTGCAAGGATTTCTCCGATGACGTAGTCCAGGTTTCTGCGTTGTACAGCGATACTGTCTTTTCGTACCCGAATTTAGTTGTCAAACCTTTAAATTCCACGCCAGCTTCGGTAGACCATTTTTCTGTTGTTGTAGAGCTGTCTACTTGCGAATAGCCGACTGTATACGTCTCAATGTACGTTTGCGTAGCAGTGCTCCGTGTATTGTCAATCGCGAAGACTTGATGCCAGGTCCCTCGTAGATCTGTCATCTCATAGGCGTCTGGGTAATTTTCCATGACGGCCACAGAGTCTATACGATCGCCTGGAAAAAGAGGATTATTGCTGCAGTCTATGGAGCACCTGGCCTGAACGTATGTTGCCAGAAACACAAGTATGGTAGAAGTGGTTAACATCATTCTCGTCTTTCTTATCTCTTGCGATGTTTTGAATTTGAAGTTTGAACATGATGCCTTTTTGTACACTATTGCGTATACGACAACAGAGATCGTACCACTTTACACAACAATAATCAGAAAATTCCGACAGGTCGAACTTTACAAGTATGCACAAATTGAAACCCTGGAGGTTTACTATTTAGAGAAGGAATTCTTTACAACTAACCACAAATTCAATTAGCAGATAACACGGAGCGCTAATGTGAAGTTGAATATTAGTAGTTTCTAAAACGTCGAAGATAATTTAGTTTGGTAGTTGGGATCTAAATTGCTCAGTTATTGTATAAATGTTGAACTTTGCGATAGGATATAAATAACCTCGGCACAAAATGGTATGTCCAGCAAAATCCAGTTGTAAGAAACTTGCAAAGATAAAATGCTGTAATATTATTGCATGTTGCAATCAGTGTATGTTTTTAAAGTGTATATTATGAGCAAGTAAAAGAATAATAAACATTCATGATTCGCTTAATAACAATCATTACTCGGATGAACTCTATAAAGTTATAGAAAATGTATTCGATTCGTCATACGTATCAACGGAGTATTGCTAATTATATTAGCCAATTGACGAGGCTTAATTGACATGACATCGACGGGAGTTAAACTCTATAAAGGGAGGTATTAGGAACTAGGAAACTCAACTCTCATCATGAGTGTTGTAAATCGAAATAAAAGAAAGCACAGCACACTTAGAATGAATAGTAAGCGACTCCTATCTAGACCGAAAAAGAGAGAAAAGCATTAGGTCATAACTACACAGCACGGTTGCCATGATGAGAGATCTCTTATATAAGCAGTATAGAGCATGTATGTAGAAGTCTTGAGGGACGAACAACAAGCCAAACATGTTATGGTCATAAACGAGACAACAGAGAGCTTCCCATCTATATTGATACTCTCATAACTTCCAAGATAATAAAACCTTGACAACGATTCTGTACATCATCGAGAATTCAATTGAACAACTATAAATTTTATTAGAAAGGACGAGGGGTTTATTGCTTATTTCGTACACAAAAAGAAAAATAAACCTACGTCGCTTTAATAATTGACTATGAACTGGTATAAGTGAAAAGTATCCTATATATAGCCTCGAGGTATGAATTAGCTTATGGATGGTAGAACACATGAAAGTCTAGAGCCGAGTTTTCGCACGAGAAGATGGCGTTGGAGAGGAACACATCACACATCAACGTGTGAAGGAACTTGAGAGACAAGCCCAAGATCACAAAGACAAAAAGAGCGAAACGCTAATGTGATCAATTAATAAATAGAATTGTTTTGAAACAAACAGCAGTGCAAACATACATCGCTTCTACGTGAATTTTGTCACAGGTACGACGATAGAAATGCACGCCTTCAACATCATTTTACATTCAGCTTCCTAATGAATTCAGTTAAATGAGAATTACAGTTTGTAGTAAACCATAATCGCGGACAATTTTACAATTCACCCAACGAACGCAAAACTTAAAAAGCATAAGTTGGGACGTGCTATTTGCCGTGTGTGCATGCAAAACCAGTCAAACAACCTGAGTTCTCAAGAGCGTGTCAACAGCCATACATAGCCTAACCACCTACCTGTCTTTCAATTTATCGCCTCTAAACATAATCCTTGATCCGCTGAAGTGACTGTATGGCGTCAAATCTCACTCTGTCCCAAACATAATCTTTACTATTATCCTGTGCTTAAATGACGGTATGGCGTCAAATGTCACGTGTGTCACCTGTCAAAGCGGTGCAAGCGCAAACCAAATAAACACACTGCTTTCGTCATATCTAGAACCCGAGCGTTTTGTAAACAACATACAGTGTAGGAAACAATCCATCCAGATTGTTTGTGTGTTGGGAGGGGCGTTTGTTAGTAGTCGATTTATGTAACAGAAGTGTCACTACGCGAATTTAAATGAAAGTAGACATAAAAACATGAAATGCACATCTTATATCGTAGCGTGGTCGCTTAGTGTCTTCGCAATTCCCTCAGTCACAGCAACATTCAATGTGTTTGAGGAAAGATTGATCTCATCTGGAGAAAATGTAGTCGAAATCACCTTGAAGGAGTTTTATAGTGAGATAGAAGGTAAACATGACTACGATGCAGTCATACTGTTTACTACCATTGATCCTAATTATGGATGTGGTATGTGTCAGACCCAATTGAACGGTTACAAAGCACTTGCTCAAAATTATCGCGCCAACAGGGTTCAGAAGAGTCAAATTAGACAAATAGATGGAGGAGAAGTGACGGGTGTAAAGGAGGATGAGAATTTACAAGTACAAAATGATTCCTATGAGCGTGAATATATAGCTATGGATGCAGAAGACAATGAACACGAAGAAGTGTTGGAACATGATAATTTGGATGAAGATATTGATATGGTGTATGTTATTTGCGGTGAGGATATCAACGTGAATGATAAGAAAGGTGAGAGTGAGAGTGCGCGTAGCGGTAGGCACGGAAATGGGGTACATTTTCTATGGATTGACCTGAGGACCAATTCGAAATTGTTTCAACAGTTCAACATTCAAAAGCTTGGCACTATTATAGTATTTCCAGGTACATATTCTGTTCTATGATATGTGCATATGTCTATTTGGTGTACGTACATAAGCTTTAAGATGTGCCAATGGTTGTTTTGAATGTAACGTGTGGAGTATCATTGTGAGAACGATATAGTTCGGGACCCAAGGTATTTGAATTGCTCTATTCAAGTTTACTACAATCGCATCCACAGCAAACCGAGAACCCGGTATAAGCGATCGGGGTGTTATGGAGGTAGTCGGTACGAATGCACACCAACTGTCGGAGTGGATCACAAGTAGGATCGGTCACTCGCATCTCATAACCCCACCAGTCTCATTGCTTGCACAGTTTACGGAGTGGACAGGAGTCCGTGCAATCTCGCACACACTGTCACTCTCGCTTACAGTGCATCTTAAAAAGTATATTGTAGGTATTTTTATGGTCGGGGGGGTGGGTATGGTAATGTACTGTCTTGACTGGAAGAAGGCATTGCATACGTGGAATTTTATGAAGCCTAAGGTATATAAGCGGTTGCGTGTAGGATATATGTATAGTATTTATCAGCTTCCCCGTTTGCAAAATGGACTGCACGTTTGCACACACAAGTATTCGTATGGTATGTGCTTGCGGGTAGCCCATGTGCCGATGGTGTAACGCCTCGGCGAGAAAAGCATTGCACACTTTAAATCTTAGGTTTGGGGGTTTGACTGGTGTATGTGTGGTATATTTGTGTACTTTTGGGGTTATATCAGAACTTATGTACTTTAAGTGAAGCGGATAATGACACACAGACGAACACACGATCATACATACAAACGCATGTTCACCTTTTGCTTGTATCTCTTACGCTTACCACATTCTGATAACCAGATGGAAACCGCACTCACAGTGATAGTGTGTACAACATGCGTACTGTGTACTAGTGGTTACCTTTGGTGTATGATTCGTGGTGTTGGCCTGGCACGTATCACATCCAGCGGGGGTATTCTCTTCATAATTGCGGGTATGCGCGGGCAGACTATGATTGAAGCTACTGTGATTAGTATGATAAGTAAGTACCAAACACATACACACACAAACATATGCGCACGCACACACGCACGTACACACAAACACAACAAACACCAATAGATGTACACGCAAGTAAATTTTTCTGGTTGACTGTCGCAAATCGCATCGAAGATTGGCGCTAAGTGTATGCAAAACATACTTGAGACTACCAATGGTCCGAGTGATTACTATGTGCGTGATAAGTTTATGCCTCTTATCACGCACGTATGTACATACACTCGTGCGTACAAATCCAAAGATTACACGTACCCTTGCACTTCTATTACAACTCGCACAGCAACAGACTCATTCTTCCACATGCCTATGTTTGTCATAGATTCCTCCGCTGCGCTTTTGTTAATAGCACTACTTCAAGCACCGAAACATGATTCCAATCAATACGGTCCGCTTGGTCAACGAGTATTCTTTCTCATATTTATTTGTATGCTATTGTACAGGTAAGTGTTATTTCAATATCCACTGTAGTGATTCACAGATATGATTCAAGCTGTTACACGCGCATCGTTAGTGTGCATATACCAACAAAAGTTTATCCACATCTCTCGCGACACAATCTACTCCATTCTCTCCTCCCCTTCTTGTAAATACATACATACACTTAAATATAGTATATATATAGACAGATGGAGGGAGAGAGAGAACACAAATATATGTGCATATTTTATCACACGCACGCATATCCGAGGATGACCCCAGACAATGACAACCCATCGTGTCCTGTCTTACGCAGCTTCGAAGTGTTCATCTATCGAACTGCCAAGAACCCAAACTACACTTTACGATTACTTTTTTAAGTGTTGTTCTGGACAAATCAATCGAGCGGGCGAAAGCGCGAATACATTTATGAGAAATCGAGTTGCTCGCAACTGTCATACAGTTTATTACTGCTTAGCTGCCTTAATAGTGCTGCCGTAGTAGATCCTTGGAATGCATTGCATCATACATTATATACAAGCACACAAAATGTACCTGTATAATGTATACACACACGCACAAAAGCACCAGAAATTTGGTATATGCGCATGATCGAAATTGCAATCGCACGCATACTGAACTTTTAGCGAAACCAATGGATTATGAAACTATTATGATTCAGTATCTGCTTAGAAACGAGCGTAAAAATGAGATTCCTGCCATAGAATCCCACAGGAACAAGCAGTACTGTTTGGTGTCTTTAGTATCTCTACAATCTCTCGCAAGTAAGGGGTGGGAATATGATTGATATACACACATTCACAACGTGTCCGTTGTGTGTATACTGCCATATGCCTTGAAACAAATGCATAAAAAAGTACGCGCACTAAAGGAGCCTTTGGCCATATTGAGCATTCAGGGAATGCTTATATGTGAGCATTTGGAGACATCTACACGTATGGTGCACGCACATACAGGGACTATGTCGTATTTTTAAGGCAGAATTTGTACAATATTGATATTTCTTAACTCAATAGGTCTTTACATCACGACTGTTCGGATATTCATGAGCGACCACACGTTGTAGTAATAGTAGTCTACCAAATGTACCTTTACGCTTATGCTTTTGAACGTATCTGCTGCGTAATAGCAAGTGGGCTGAGAAGCAAGCAGTCAAGCGCAGCAATCTACAGCACGTATCCTGCGTCATTTTATGTCAAATTTACACCAGTGTATATGAGATATAAGGTTTTATTTCATTAGTTTGCCATACCATAGATTTCGCACACACAGACATAGTCACTAGGAAGCACATAGGGTTGGTACCATTTGTATAGTTGTGAAATAGGAAACGTGGGTAAATCGCGCAATGTATACTACCCAACTTAATTTCGACTCGAGGAACATACAAAATTTGACATCTCACTTCCTACAACTAAGGAGTACGACACTAAACTAACAACACGAAATTGATAGACAATCGCCATGCTAAGAATACCTTATGTGTATAGCAACTACATACGTCTATTTTTAATCATATACGTTGGACGGTTGTTTCTAGTGTCCTTGTATCTACTGTAGTATATATGAAGGCAGTATGACATTAAGTATGCGCGTACGTATGTTAAGAATGTCTATCAGTATTAAGAAAGCAAAATATTTTCTATATTTAATCATTTATTTTGGGTAGATTTAGTAGTGTATATGACACATGTGCATGTCGCTATGATTTGCTATATAGTGGCGTTCGGCAGATCCATGTATATGCTGTGCAATACATAACCCATATTTCATGTACACAATATTTCAATGTATATGAACAATTGAATGTTCATAAATTATATTTAGATTTTCAAGCCCCCCAGCCTTGCGTTCATTCCTCTTATATTCATCTCCATGCCGGACTGGGTGAACAACACAGGCGCAGACAAAAGTACACCAACACACAGATATAGCACCCAAGAAGAGGCATTTGTGGTTGTGAAATCATTCATAAGAACACTAAGTGTTGCAACCTGCATGTACATAACCATGTGCAAGTGAAGGCATGACAGTGTGAGTGAGTGCGTGAATGAGATATTTGAGTGTAGATAGTGTATGAATGTGTGTTTGAGTGTTGCGCTGGTGCACTTTTATGTACATATGTAATTGTAACAAACGCATACTTTGGATTCGTATTCCTTGAGTAGCATTTTGCTAATCTCCAAGTTCTCCACAATGTCTGCTAATTGGCGAGACATAGCTGTGGCAGGCAGTCCTGTGAAAACCAATATATGCATACGAGGTATTTACATGTTATTATACACTCAAACATCTCACTGTGCAAGCATACCACTTACGTAAAATAATCACATAAATATGCATGTCGCTCATATAAAGATATGCATTCATGTGTGTTCACTCGCAGATATGTCTCCTAATGTGGAGTGAGTAAAAGAGTGGGTTACTCTTTCTGTAGAGTTCAACATGGTAATCTATATATAGTAAGGCAAAGCCTTGTACGTATTACTGTACAGTGTACACATGCATATATTACAATTATTCACATATCCTATATCATATGTCTTCATATGCTTGTCTGTACATCCATACAAATGCTAGTATATGGTTCATACCTTCCCAGAGAGTCTTCGCCGTTTCAGAAGTTTGAACAGATTGGTATAATACGGGTCCAAGAAGTGTGATCTCGCGCTGCCAAAAATAAGAGTGAATTTATTGATTGTATGCAAGATGTATATGTGTGTGCGTGTGTGTGTAGGCATGCTGGTGTGTATGTATGTTATGGTATACGTACGTATGTATAAGTGAGGTACGAAAGATTGATAGCTATTGATGGAGTATAATCTATTATTGTCGTGTTAAGTTTCGTATAAACATACGTGTGCATAAAGATGCAATCGTACATCAAGATACATGCATACATACTTACAGTCAACATAATCAAAATCATATTCGAACCTGTATGCGAGTGTTTGCATTTTCGATGAATACGATGCGTAGAAATAGCAATATCTCTAAAAGACCAAGAACACAAGTGGCTGCAGCACTCATCTTTGCCGCCTGTAATGAAATAAAAAATGTCATGTGACCGAAGCCGTGACTTAAACATCATGTATTTAAGGGCATTTTGCCATGTTGGGGTAATGTTTATGCGCATACATGTGTATTCAACCATATTATATAGAGTGCATACAAATGCTGTGTTTGTATGTATGAATGAAAGTTTTGTTTTATGTGCGTATGTAATATTCTATTGTCTAACAATAATTCACAGACTAGCAACGTGTGTGCATTACGGGCCAGTGCACGCTTATCGCGAGAGAGCTTAAAGCGTATGTAAGAGTTTGTGTACCCAATACAACATCACACCAGAGCATCCAACAAACAAGTCTTAGCGAGCTTTGCTGATACATAAATTCACGCGTACATTGTACATCTAGAACATCTCTGCAGTATCTCTACCTCTGCAATATGTAAGTGTACAGGTGTATCATTTCGATACATATTTATGCTGGAACACAGCTCATGATATGGCGACACGAACGAGCATGGTACATCCGATTCTAATGCTCTCAAGGTAAGAATATGTGAATAATGAGCAAAAATGCATATCCGCGCATGATATGAATATACTTACGGGTGGCAGTTGGGCCCAAGATACAGCTCTTGTGACTTGCGCACCAGGCACACTTGCAGGAGCTCCCTCCGGAATGATCGCAGAACTGAAATACAGTAACAAGGAATCAGTCTTTGGTTTTCCATTTTTGACGCTTTATCAGCAGAGTGACTAGAAAACTACAATAACAAACAGCTTATCACATTCCGCATGGTGGTTATAAGAAATCATTGCAATCTCACTTCCAATTTTTACATTTTCAATCTCTATGGTGCTATAGTATTCAACAAAATGTGAGGTGCGACCTATTGTATTAAACAACATTAAAATGACTGTAGCGTACTGTCAGCATTTGTGAGAATTTCTGTATTGTTTGTGCATATACTTTAAGATTATACGCATACTTCTAATGTCAATCTGCACCTCAATACGCATATAAGTACCTGCATATATATAGAAACATACTTTGAGACTTCCTCTACTTGTTTTTCTTTAATCATTTCTGCTAGTGTAGTCTTTCGCCGCAGTTGCTTCTGTTCTACTTTCTTCGTCGTTTGGCTCCTCTCACCAACTATAGTATTGCATCTCTTCAATACCATTGCAACCTAAGGAGAACATATACATATGTGTGTTCGTATGGGCGGAAATATATGGTTAGCAGTATAAATGCCAAAAGGTAGTACTATTTACCGGCTTAGAAACATATGTGAACTTTGCCGTTTATGAGCCACAGTATTGCGCGCATACATGATATGTCTAATATGTCTACCTCACACATACATGAACGTCTACATATGATATACAAAAACGTATGTAAATAAATCGAATTGTGCAAACTAATAAACGACTATGTGAACGAAACATCACGTACTACCTTTTGAGCACCATCTACAGTTGCGGGTACAGCATTGGAGCGAATCATTGCTGTCATATGAGAAAATGCGAAGATTGGGAGTAAGTCATAGGAACCAATCTGATTAGTACGTGCGAGTGTTATTGTTCGTGCGTTTTTATAAAACAGGGATTGAGAATGCATGTTTGTGTGAAAGTACGGGACTTACATTTTACCCAGCAAGACTGAACGAACAATATCTCGGCAAAGACTTGTAACTGAAATTCATTATCCGATACCTGTATTGTGTTAAGACGTTTATTATACGACATTATGATACATATCTAAAAACATACGTCTAACACATATAGTAACAACACATGATACCTCAGATATCACAGTACTCACGTGTATACGGACAAGCTACAATTGCAAGTGTATTTGATATTCATAAGCTGCAAACGATCTATATAGCAAACGCACACTCGCATGACATGATATGTACTGCTACGACAGCAAGTTGGAACTAGAACACATAACATGTCTATATTCAGATACGCGGACATGAGTACATCAATGGATATTAGGGGCACGTCACAATAGCTTGATCAAACCATATTTTGCCATTATACATTAGGTACATGGACACACTATCAGTAATTATGAAGCATGCATACATGTGTAGGAGGAGCATATATATATACCTTGGTAAATATCCATCGAGTATCACACACAAAGACCTCCGAGTATGGAGCATTGCTTGCCTCAGCTCTAGTTCGATAGATTAGAACGCTGTTGGTGCACAAGTAAGAGAAAACAGAAGCCGTAAATATATATATATATATCAGTACTGTTATGAATGTCCGAGCATAAGTTTACACGTGCACAAACAAACGAAAAGCACACAAACACAATGAACAAGGGCACTTGTACCATATTTGAAAAGCACTTATGTCGTACTGTATGTGGTAGACATCAGGTGACACGAAAACAATCTATCGCGTGCACTCGGATATACAACAACTCTTGTAATCATCAACGTGAGTACTTGAATACACACTAAGTTATATCAATGTTGATATATTCAGTTTCAGTTATACGCACTCGCTGGACGGACGATGAATGCGATGATGTTGTCTTACAGGCACTCGGATGTTTCCAACCAAAGGCAGGTCCTGTGAAAAAGCAGATGATGTAGGCAATGTGATATTATGTATAGACGTATGGAATCATATACAAATATGTTCCCTACATATGTTTATATATACATACGCATGTTTACCATATAATTTTGTCATACAAATTAGTGTTGTACCTACCATCCGCGCTTTTGAGTATGCGTTCATCTCACATATATCTACGCGACTTTCCCAGCTTTAACAACAGCTATTCCAAGTAGAAGAACAATGAAACAAACACATTGCACATACAGATATAGAATCACAGCAAACCTGTCCTCATGTACATGCTTACATATATATATATATATGTACTTATCAATTATATACCAAATGGCTGTTTAATGAACGGATTCGCATTTACCTGTGGAGGTGCTATAAATGTCATTAAGCGATGAGCACAACACGGTGATTTGGAATCCACGTTCCACTCTGTACGGCGGTATTCTATTTATCATCCAGGGATATATATATACATATATATGTGTAGATATGAGTGTATACGCATCTGCATGTCCTTATACAGGCATGAGTACTCTTTCATGCGGAACCAATCACGTGAGTAAGTGTTATAATATAAAAGTACTTGCATATGTGTGTACATCAGCTCGTGTATTCCTGACCTACGTGTGACAATCATGTATCAAACCGACAAGCGAAATCGGAGCGAATGGATGTATACGCAGAATGTATAAATTTGTGTTGATGTAATTTTTTTTTTGCGTAATTGGGTGCTGTAATGAGCATATCATTGGATGGGGAGGGCATATGTATATACATCCGTGCCTGTGCATGAATATGAGTGTGAGAGCAAGTGAGTACTGTACATCGTGCTCACAAGGCGTCACAATGCAACAATATCACAACCTTATATATAACAACCGGACACTCACCATCGATGTAGTGTTGCATGCTCTTATCGCTGTGCATAAAGATATCCCATACATCATTGTCTGGGTTATCACCGAAGTATGCGTGGAAAATATCGTCTACACTCCCAGTAAATTTTGTGTCTACACACGGAGCACACTCAGGCCTGTTGCGCATGTGCGTTAGAATAAAGTATAAAGATAGGATTAATGTATTTGCATATCTGAATATCTAGCAGCTATGGCTAGAGAGCGCTGTACAAACTCATATTGTTGTGTAGGCTGTACAGGGCTTGAATACATCTATGCTGATAGTGCTATGTCCGGTTCCTCACACACGCACTCAAACTAAATTTTAAACTGGCAAACTACTACTTTTCGCGGTGTTGTTTTGAAAGAGTACAACACACACACGCAACTAAATACGCACAAACACACACACTTGGACGATCTAAGCCTACTTGGTAGACGATGTGATGTTGTTGTAGTAAATATATCAAACATAGGCGTTTACATGTAAGGCATTACACAAAAGAGACATACTTATCCTCATTCCAATGTATACATTTCCCAACGGGAACGTCTGTAACAGTGGGCCCACGCTCCCCTGGAATCTCCGCAACCATGACGTACACGCGTAGATATAAGTGTGTGAGGAACGTGTGCGAAAGTGTACTCAAGTGGTTTTGGTAAACATGTAGATGTAACGTGTGTATACATAAAAAGATGAGCTTGTGTATTAGTGAGAGAGAGAGAGAGAGAGAGCGTGCGTGTGAGTGAGTGAGTGAGTGTGTGTGTGTGTGTGTATGTGTGTGTGAGTGTGAGTGAGTGAGTATGTAAGTGTGAGTGTGTGTGTGTGTGTTTGTATAGTGTGTGTGTGTGTGTGTTTGTATAGTGTGTATGTGTTGTTTGTGGTTGGCTGTGTTTGTGGTTTGGCCCAAAAATCAATAGCTGTTCGAAAAATAAAGTTCGGTACCGATAAGGTTGTACATTATATGATAAAACCTATTTATTACTCTGGGAACGGAGGCACCAAAATGTCCCAATGCACAACGCGAGCTAAGCTATATATACACAGGTTTCTAGCCCCTGTCGAGTAGGGTAGTGTTGTTCGGGCCATGTGAGTCAGTATTTATCCGTTGAATTGTGACATTGGTTGGAATCCGCTGGTTGCGCAGATACATCGTCGTGTGTGTAGCAAGCAGTCAGGCTGTGAATACTTTGTTAGGTTGTCAAGAAGACCAGTAAATCTACTGGTTCATCAGTCTAACGTATAAATTATGCAAGTCAAGCCACAGCTGTCCCGGTGCTCTTGTTCTTTTAATTTTCCGGGTTGTACTGAATTGAGTACTATAAAATTTATCTCTTGTGCTAAATTGGACGTCGAACAACAACAATGGGAAAGGGAGCGACAGAAGCGGTATCCTCAGACTTGTTCCGCAGTGCGGATGGGGTAAGCGTTCTCACCTCGTGTGGTTGTCACCACTGCTACTCTCTATACAAATGGGTAATTGAAGTCAAATGAGTCCATAATTGACCAAGAAAATAGCTGGACAATGGATCGTACAACTAGGAAGCTTAAGCACGTTGTTGTGAATCGTTGTGAATCTCGCACAACACACAATCCATACTGTAGATTCATGGGTAGCACAAACAACTGATTTGGATAATGAAATGCCAACACTCTAATTATTGTCTCATCTTGTGGTGCATCTGATGTTTTTATGCCTCGTGCAAGCAACTTCCTAAACGTTATGCTTTCATGACATACGTAAAATAGTGACCCTTTTATTGGAAAGGATAAACAATTTGGAAAGAAATTGGTGGAGCACCGAGTGTAACGCGAGTTGCACTGAGTGTCGGAATGATGAGCCAGGAATGAGATAGTACTCTGTATTATGCTTATGGCACTTGGTGCATACATTGACTTGTTACAGCACTCCCGCCCAAGTGTAGAAGTATACTTATCTGCATCCCTACGGATCATCTTGATTAGATTTTGCCAAATATTATAGATGTGTAAGGTTGAACAACGAAACTCGTGCTACCCTTACCCCATTTTTCACCCCATACATATATTTGACTGTTTTCAGAGTTTCTTCTGTTGTAATTTCTGTTTAATCAACAAACTTTTTGTATCTTTGGTCGTTTCAAGGTTACTATTCTCCTTGATTTGAGTACTCGATTATTCTAACTGAACCTAGAATACTACACGCCATCCCTCAGATATTAAGTTTATTGGGAACGCGTGAAAGTCCAACAAATTTGTTTTTCAGAATGTAAAACGAAATTCGTACACCAATTTTAGAAATATCTGTTCATACAACCAACATTTACTGAAACCAATTCGGGACGTTATTAAAGAGCATTGATGTCTTGGCGATGGAACATCTGGCTGCGAAATTTATGGTAAATACATTCGGGAACGCCAGAAACCTCCCAAGTCATTGATGCGAGAGACGATACTGCGGATTGCAGTATGTCAATGCAATAGAAAAAGCTTAATTTGGCAAAGCTGTCGCATCGCTTGAGTCGGAACGATGTGAATCAATGATTTTAATCCAATAGAACCGATTAAAAATAACTATAAAAAAACATCGTAAACACGCACCCTAGGTTCACATTAAGGTGTATGTATATAAGAGCAGTCTTAGATAAAAACATACATACACACAACAAACGTTGGGTATAGACAAAGATCCACGAAATCATGACCATGGAATGGGCACCCCCTGCTAAGATTGAAGAGTTGTACTCCAAATCAAACGGAGGAAAGTTCTCTTCAATAAATGCTCCAACTGCTGGTATGACTCTTTTAAACTTCAACGCACACAAGGCAAACAACAATGTACCGTATGATTGACGATTATATTAATATGCGCATACATTGCGATAAGCACATACAAACCATACTTTACATTATAGGGAATGTAAACGTGTCACTGGCGACTGCTTATAAGAATACCTGTATGCACGAAAGTACACTATAAGCTGTATTTATTCCGATTTTAACTGTTTTTCTTCTTCTTTGTTGATTCGTAAGGGGCACGCAATGATAAGCCTGTAGAGACGGGAACTGCACCTATTCAGTTGTACTCTTTGGCTACACCCAACGGGATAAAGGCACAAATCATACTTGAAGAACTAGTTGATTGTGTGGATCTAAAATATGATGCTCATAGTAAGTTTAGGGTCCAGTTCTCAACGTGTGATGTTGATTTAATGTTGGTTCAAATCTCATATTCATATTTTTAAAACTCAACCAACAACTCTCCTGTGTGTATGAACACAGCAATTAATATTGGTGCGGGAGCCCAATTCGATGCCGGATTTGTGAAAATCAATCCTAACTCCAAGATTCCATGTCTTACTGACAAGGATGGACCAGATGGAAACCCTATTGATCTCTTTGAGTCAGGTTCGATTGTGGTGTATCTTGCAGAGAAGTACAAAAAGTTTATTCCTTCGAATCCTAGACTAAGGACTGAGTGCATGAACTGGGCTTTCTGGCAGGTATGTAATGCATGCACTCAATTTTTTGTATCGTGACGTTAAAACTTGGTCTTCGCTAACAAGAAAATTTGTGCCACATGTATATTGAATATAATACACAGATGGCTGGACAAGGGCCAATGTCCGGTAACTTTGGTCACTTCATGCTATACGCGCCTGCTGAGCAGATCGAAGCCCGAGATTATGGTGTGGCTCGGTACGGTATGGAAACCCAGAGATTGACCGATGTTATTGAGAAACATTTGGCAGGTACATAATACATTTCCTAAATAGAAACGTTGTCTACATGAGTGTGTTGCGAATATGAATATATTCTCTGTTGGTAGCAATGTGAACCTTGGAGCTAACGATTAACGAGTAGATAGAAACATACTTATGCTTGCTTGTCGTAGGAAGCATAAATGCGTCTATTTTAAAAGTTTTACCCTCATTTACCTTCATCACATCTTTTTCACTTACAGACGGTGAGAAGGAGTATCTAGTAGGCAACGAATACACTATCGCAGACATTCTGTGCTTCCCGTGGTTCCATCAGCTCCGAACTTCCAAACATGAGCCATCAGGAGTCGCAGCAAAAGATTTTTTGAGTACAGATCAGTACAAACATACCAATGCGTGGGCCGACCGTATTTTGGCTCGTCCGGCTGTGAAGAGAGGCATGGAAGTGTGCGGATTTAAGAAACATTAAAGCTGTAAAGCCTGAAGTCATCAAATATACGATGAATAATTTGCTCGCTTTGGCAGTTATATATATGCGTATATACCTCTGCTTGGATGAAGTTAAACGGGCTGTTCGCCAGTAAGACATTAATATACAACTTGAGTGAAATTCGAAGTTCAAATAAAATCTACTGCAAAATCCACCTATATTTTCATGTTACCATTGGTTCAAGTTATTAGAAATATATTCGATTGCTATAGAGCCAACGTGAGCTGTATCGCATTGTATGTCGGTAATCTCTTCATAGCGCTAACCTGTGAGTTTCACACCATTTGCATTTCGATTTTATTTAATATATGAGTCTACTCGGATATCTTAAAATCTCTTGTGTCTACAATTTTCAATCCAGTTACAAGCAATAGCTACTCTGCATCAACATCGACTAGATGTTGTCAGCTTTCGTACTGCTAGACAAAGCCTCTGTAGTCAGCTGCCTTATATCCATTATACGCCCCCGCAGCAAGACCGAGAGTGGCGACCATACCAGCGGGCATAAATTTGCCAGATCTGCAATAGTAGAACGTTTGAAGCAATATGAGTATGTTGTCATATATTGATGCACGGACCTGTATACTACATACCAGCGTGTCATAAACATTAGAGGAATCATGTTTGTATATATAATACTAACATAACAGAAAGTGCTTCAATTCCACACCAGATGTGTACCCCCCCCCCCCATGCGCAGAACACTCAACATAGATATCTTACTTTAGAGCTCTGCGACTCATAGAGAGTGTTAGAATAGTTGAAGCTGCCGCAGCGAGATCATGACCGATTTCCTCATTAGTGCTGATCAAGTAAGAAGAATATCCGTACAAACCAGCGAATGTAAAGCCAGCGATCAAGCTGGGAACAGAGCGCTTCTTTAGAAAACCTACCAATCCTGAGAGGTTATTGGTACATAAATATGAACAATCATCTTTCCCGGCAGTGGATGACAAAAAAGCAATACAAAGAGAGTCGTACTATCATTTGTGCACTTGGCCAATCCTCAGCAAGAGCATTTGGATTGCAAAACATATAGAAGCGTGAATCAAATTAATAACTCCAGCGAACAACAGTACAAGTCATGTTCTTCTCACAAGACTGTACAGCACGAAGCACATCGAGTTTTGCAGGATAAGAAGCACACGCATACGCTCTAAACTACAGCTATTACTGCCCACGAACTGAAACACTTCTATGGCACATACTGGCCTCATGAATAGTGGGGTGGATGCAAACTGGTGGATGTGTTTATGGTACTATTATGACGAGAGCTCCCTAACAGGGACTGCGTGTATCCACTTGTAAGCGTTGTGCAAAAACACATACCACCGCCAGCCATCAAGACGGCCATCGTGTTGTTAATATGCGCAGAGCCTGGAGTTCCCGACATGATCCGTACGACGCGAAATATATAGACACAGACACGATCTGAGTACTGTTGTTCACTAAGGGGTTTGTTATATGTTGTGTTTTTCTGTTTACGTTTGTTCTTAATTGACTCCCAATAAAAATCTGATAAGAGCACGCTGTCTAAGCACTACTTACTATTTCACACATGTCGGGTGCACATACAAGCATACACTACACACATTTCAGAACAGCCGTGACGTGCATTACAACACTTCATGCATGTAACACGTCCTTTACTTACATTACACATACTTCATGGATGTAATACACCCGTATACATCACAGTAATACAAGCATACACTGAACTTCTCCTACACAAACGCATGAACACGTGTGTATTAAAACCCATCCAAATTTACATGTATTCAGACGCTGTTCGTACATGTAAACAGCGCCTTTCATTTTCACTAATGCGTACATTCTCTTAAATTTGTGTAGCAAACGCAAGAACGTAAGCTTTATTCACAAACTCACATGTGATATACAGACAAATATACTATCGCATATATCCCAGTATAACACACAATTGCATAACAGACACTTCAGTATAAGAGTATGTTTCAGAAGGGAAAACGCGCAATGATGGTGGACACGGTCATGGCGTACATTGAGAACTTTGACTCGGACATTGTCCAGGCTTTAATTCCACGTATAGAAAACTTGATCTCTGAGAGAAAACGTAAGCGCTTCTTTGAGAATGGTACTTCCAGACAGCCGTTCAAGTTTGGCAAAGTGGAGCTCCCACCCGAAATAGGTCTGCGCATATTTGAACAGCTCGACTACAATTCTCTAAACTCGTGTAGGCAAGTTTCCAAGTCATTCTTCGCACTTGCGAGTGATCCTGTATTATATAAGACACTACCTGCACACATGACGCAAGAGGGAGGCTTATTGTATGGTGCAAATTTCTCGGAAACGCTCGAGTTTTTACGGACAGTCCCGTTCTTGGAGAGATGGGAGGTGGAGGATGACTTGAATTTTGGTGTAAAAGGGGTGGAGAAAGTAGCTCAAACTGTACCGAACCTCAAATGCTTGAATGTGGCCGAGATGGCGAATCTGCATGCGGATCAAATCAACATGCTACTTCGTTTACTACCCATCAAAGAACTTCAGTTGCATTCATTCATTCCCATTGATTTTTCTAGTCTAACAAAATTGCTCCTGTTTGGACAAACACTACCAAGTATTCAATCGGATAGTTTACAGCACATCAAGGCCTCTATGACGGACGACTCCATCCAAGAGCTGTTAGAGGGATGCCCAAATGTGTCCGAGTTATATTTAGAGGAATTGATTGTAGATGAACCTGTGGTGAGTGCATGTCTCCGCATTTTAGAAGTATGGACCGTGAAAGTAGATTTTGCGTTTGAACACTGCCGCAAGCTTGTCGTCTTGCACGTGGGATGCCAAGGGGATCATGTTCTGTCGAGCCCCACTGTTGAGGTTTTGCGAGTGTTTGATGATTCACCCAATGATAGAGACATAGAGGTTGAACTTTTTCCAAAGCTGAGAGAACTGTATATTGGTTATAGGACTGAGCCCATCATATGCGCTAATCTTAAAGTATTAGAATTAGAAGAGAGTCTTCATTCTGAGAGCAAGCTTCCCAATTTAAAGACACTTACAGTGGGTAATACGAGTTGTAAAATACCAGAGAGTGTTGAAACTCTCCGCATTAGCTCGATGGATGAGAACGAAAGCTTATGTGAGTTATGGGGTAGTGTGTCGTTGATGCCCAAGCTATGTACGTTAGACTATGTTTATTGTCCTCCAGGTCCAATTCAGTCAGCAACCCTTACCGTGTTGAAAATACAGAGGTTTCGGTGCCGTAAAGACTTCGAGGTTACGCTTGAACTCTGTCCTCTTTTGCGTTCTTTACATATATTTTCACCCAACCCATGGTCGAATGATAATCCGAAGGACGATAATCCTTTTTATGACTCTCCCTTAGTTGATGTTTGGAGTGAGTTTAAGTCCATAAACACACATTTAAAGATATTTGTATCTCTCGAGCGAGCACGAAGAATGCCCTCTGTGTTCAGTGATCTACTAGTTGAAGAACGAGTGGGCTATTGTAATCCGGATTTATTCCGTGTGTATTATTAATATATACTCAATAATATAGCATACAACAATATTCTAGGTCGGAAAGGACCATGTGTAAAGAGCAATAGCTAAAGACAAGTTACTTTTTGGTTCTAACGATGCCTCAGTATTCGGTAATATGCTTGTTGAAAGATATTGTGCTGATATCGATAAAATTATTTTTGGCATATCCCCGACGAAAAATAATAATAATACGGAACATGCGTTGCATATTTCATGGCATGGTGTTGTTATGATGTAGTACTGCGTAAGGGCGAGTATCTCTTTATGCACACACATATGAGACTTATATATCTTCGATTACGAACACTTAACGGCAGCTGAAAGTACACTATAGTGCATACGTGTGCACGTATACGTATGAGTGTGTGTGTGTGTGTGCGTGTGGTTTATGTGCGTTTGTAGGGACATTACAAAATCGATTACCTTGCCTAAATCAATTGCGTGTCGAATAAACTATTTAATGTATTGTTATTTATTCGTAAGATGTTTCTACGTAAAAAGGTATAATATTTTATGTTATTCAGTATATTTGCGTATATTTATTCAATATCTTCGTTAACTCTTGCGCTATTTACTAAATCTTAGCGATCCATCACGCACGCCTACACAATACACACACACACGCACACACAAACACGAACACAAACGCAAATACATACACAGACACACACACACACACACACACACACACACACACACACACACACACATGCGCACACATACTCATACACACACATTAACATATGCACTCTCATTCACTCACTCATACACACACATTTAACACACACACATGCTCATTCACTCACTCATACACACACTTTAACACACACACACTCGTTTACTCATTCACTTATACATGCACATGTATTCACTGTATTGTACATTGTACAATCAGTTGTGACCTTTCGGATTGAGTGATCAGCTATATTTAACCAGGCTTGCACTTTGAAAGATCTGCGCTTGTTGAGGGCATGGCTAGTCTGCCCCCTAGGTGGCTTAACTGCCCCGCGTTAGGAAGCCCTGTAGGAGGTACGTCAATAGTATGGAGGTGTTTAGAAGAATGAGCATACTGTGCGCATGTAATATCACATCATTCGGACTATATATATAGCACCTGAATGGGTTGAAGAACATATTGTGCCAAAAATAAACAATCACCTTTCACGCCCACTTGCTACCGGGAAAGTACATCCAAAGATTGTGTGATTGGAACACCCAAACAAACAGGCACGCATATACATGTATACACATACGAAGGCAAGAAATAACGATGTTTACATCACTTTATAGGTACAAAGTTCCTTCCGTTCAAGACACCTCTCTCTGAAAAATTCCAAAGCGAGGTATACTTTTTTTGTGCTTTGTGCGTTCTTCGTCTGCGTATTAGTTGCATGTTCCATATGCTCCCTGTAGTTCACCTGTGTTCAGGATAATTTTACTTTGACAGAGTTATAGCGGCCGCAACCCTACTATTAATATGCGAGGGTGTGATTAAACAGTGTACAGTCATACACCCACATAAGTTTGGCCTTCCTACACCCAATCATGTACTTCTTGACCACCTGTTGAACAGGTGCCTGACGAGCTCTCTTTCACGCCAGGAGACCTCTTCGAAATATGTGAGGAGAACAATGTAAGTTTTGGATGAAAGTTCTAGTCATATATTAGGGTAATATGATATATATGTATTCTCATATAACGATGTTTGGTTGTTTAGTTGACGTTTCATAGATGGGTAGAGCACAAGCTCATGTGTATGAACTACATACGTCTCCTATGCTGTATACATATATATATACTATTTCTTGTAATGTGATGACACAATACACACATATGTTTCCTATGCTACATACATATGCATATATATGTATCTTGTAATGTGAAAATATACACATCTGTTTTCACTAACTCACAATAGTATTGCATACCGATCTAACCGGACTAGACCGGCCGTATATCAAAAAAGAGTGATGTAAAATACATACCGCCGAGTAATTTGTTATTATTCATATATATATGTGTGTGTGCCATTTTATGTGTAGTCTAATACATTAGGATCTTCTTTGTACAGATGTCTCTAGGTTTGATAATCGATCTAACGAAAACCGATCGGTACTACAAGAAGCAAGAAATTGAAGAAAAATACAAATGTAAGTACAAGAAACTAAAGTGCGATGGCTACGGCGAGGTACCCCCAGACGATGTAGTAATCTCGTTTAACGCAATATGCCAGAGTTTTTGGAGGCAATTTCCTGACAAGTACATAGGTACGTAGTTGTCTTAGTAGTTGAATTCGTTGTACATGCTTTCGTTGTACATGTGTGATTATTTTATTGCACACAATCTGCATACAATACATTTAATTATATTGGCACAGATCCTTATTGCTATTCAATGTGTATATAAACATTACATTATATGCACATCTACACCTACCCTACGTACACTGACAGCAGCGTATGTGGTATTTTTTTTCCTGTTTATTACACAGGTGTTCACTGCACTCACGGGTTCAATCGCACTGGATACATGATTTGCAGTTATATGGTCGACGTCATTGATATGAGTATGTTCCCCCACATCTCCAAACTAAAGCTCTTCCATCCCCCTGACAACAAACAGTTCACACACTCACACGCGCGCAAACACGCGCGCACATATACACACTCACACACACACATGCACACATATATATATATATACGCACGCAGGCGTAGAGGACGCTGTTGATTTCTTTGCAGCAGCACGTCCCGCTGGTATATACAAAGACCACTACCTACAAAAACTGTATGAAAAATATCAGGGTGATACTGATAATCTCCGTTTCCCGGGGAGGCCTTTATGGGAAGATGAAGACGAACTGCAAAAAGAAATTCCGCACACAGATGGACAGGTGTGTAGAAATGCGAAGTACTCTCCCACAAATGCGCATCCACACATATCCAAACACACGCACAACACACTTACGAATGTATAACCAACCAATGCCTACCAATGTAGACAAACGCGGAAGGAGAGGAGGACATTATTCGAAAAAGGTCGTTCGCGACTGTGGACTTGACAGCATATGGGGGAGACGCTTCGAACGTCGATGACACCTATGAACTTTACAGAGGTCAGAAGCGTGTGCGATTCATGCAGGTATGTAAATACATTACACACAAAATCCATATACAGATTTCCGCTTGGTAACTTACGTGCTCCGTATCATCCGACACCACAGATGTGCGACAATCGCACAGTCACACGTACGCCATCTGTAACCGCACCCATCTATATACTTATCTTCAATAGAGTTTCTATTCACAAATAACAGGATACGTTGTGTGCACGAAAACTTACTCGCCATTCTTTACACAGACGCTTCTCTCACTCAACCACCAGACTGCAGATATATGCATACAATCATCCATGTTCATACTCACATATGCGCCCATATATATACATATTCTTTTTTGTCAGGGAATAAGTACTATGCAAGTGGGCTTACACGTGGACGATACTCTGAGAGAAACTATTTGGTCTGAGGTTGCAGGCAGTTGTAGATTTAAAAATATGTATGTTCTGTCTGTTCATGTATGTACATGATGTATGTGCGTTTGTTTAATGTTCGTGGATGATATGAACCTACTTGGTAAAATATATGAAGGTAAACTGTTTGTACTTGCGTTTATCTTTCTACGAAGGCCTATGTATATGAATCAGTATATATTTGTACAAATGTTTGTTGTGTCCCGAATACTTGCGTAACGATTACACAAGAAATCTCCCGCTTATACGAAATCGGCAATGTATATGTATATCAGTTTTAGGTGTATTTGGAGATACTTTGACTCTTTCACATATATATGAACCAATAGAAGACAGTTTCCTGGATCGCAACCAGTCTCCATGGATAAAGACAACCTAGCAATGCTACGAGATGAGCCTTTCTTGGTCAGCTGGAAAGTATGTATACATACACTTAGACGGGCACACATTCACGTATATAACCATCTTTAATGAATTGACGTTTAAATTATTGATTTAGGCGGATGGTACGCGGTATTTAATGTACATTCGAGGAAAAGAAACATACATGATCGACAGAGATAACAACGTTTTTATAGTCCAGCCTCGTCTCATTTTTCCAGCAAACGAGAAAGGTGAGTTGCATAATACTCTACTTATATTTTATATATGTTCGGATATCGAACAGTAAAACTTACTCCATTCCGTACTATATATATTGTATGCAGTAGGAATACCCGGAACTCGCAAAGCATACATAAGAGATATATGTGATACATCTGACTTCTTTACATCAACTATGCAGGAGACACATTTCTTAAGAACACTCTTGTGGATGGAGAAATGGTGGAAGATAAAGACCCAGTCACGGGTGATCTGATTCCGCGTTTTTTGATATACGACCTTATTATTTGGTGGGTATCTGTATGAGAATATCTATGAGATATATGTTGGGCTGTAAGATTCCTGCATGTGTATGTTGTTCATGTACTATGTGGAGATTCGGTCGACTGACATCTCCTATTAAGGAATTCAAAGTACAAGAAACATTCAAGTAGCGTGCTTGTATAGAAATACATGAGTTACACGCAGATGCATACTGTTATTAATGTATGTAGCCACCGAATATATGCATGTTCCCAACTGTGTGTATATACACAAAGAAACTTGAACGCATGTCCGTGCACGTATACCTGCTATATTTATGCTGTTTGGAACTACCTCTAGACTAAACACCACATGTTCTTGTTGACCTGTTGATAGGGAAGGAAATGCGATTGGTTTTCTGGAACCACTTAACCGCCGTCTGAAGATAGCCGAGAAACAGGTTATTCGACCACGAAAATTGTGTATGCAGGCCCTTGGTGAACAGATAAATATGGTATGAATAAACAATGAACCCTTTATTTCTCATTTGTGCGCATGGAGAAGCACATATATAGTCAATGTATGTATATGTACTCTCTCTGAATGTTCTTACCTTTATTTCTCTTGCATACAGGAACCCTTCCATTTACGAGTAAAGAAGTTTTATCCGATTCAGCAGGCTGCAATAGTTGTAAATGATGTAATTCCAAAGCTCAGTCATGAGAACGACGGTCTTATTGTAGCGCCTGTACGCACACGATATGTATCGGGGCGGTATGCACTTGAGTTGCTTATGCCTGTGTGAGTAGGCATATATGTGTACACGTGTCTGTGCCAGTAATATGTTTCGCATGTTTGGGCTGCCAAGTTAAGATCAGTTCAAATGTAGCGGCTTAAGCGATGATTGCGTGTATCAAGACAGTGTAGATATAGTGTATATATATGGATAAAGTGTAAACTGTTTGAGCTGACCGTGTGTGTTCCCATTGCTGTAGAGTCTGGTTATACGTTATGCATTCATTCATATTTACGTCGTGTATATGCGTATTACTGTGTATTTCAGATTTAATAAGTTGATGAAATGGAAACCACCCGAGCTCAATAGTGTCGACTTTCTTCTTAAATTTGAGATTACGCAAATGTTCGGCGAGAGACCTGTTGCAGGCATGTCTGGTTTTCATTTGCTTTTATATTACAAAGTGAACAAAATTATGTTGTTCAACTTTTCCATTTGTCGTTTGAATTATGGTGCTAGCACTGTCCTCCCGCTTCATATGCATGGTACATATCTGTGTATGTCCGGGATACTCTAGTATTACATGAATATGTCTACGAATTCAGTGGTTATAAAATTCGTTCTTGTTTGTACTAAGGATCTAAATATTACTAACAGTGTCTTTAAAACACAATTATTCGTTTACTCTGGCTTGTTCGTCCACACTTGTGCTGCAAACACACAGCCGGGCTTCTGTTTGTGCTGAACTACCCTGATCCTGTGGGTGTGTTAAAATTACCTCCTAAGCAACTTAAAGAATTAGACCAGAAGGTAGTAGAGTGTACGTGGGACCCTACGCAAGGTCAGGACGGACAACCTATCCCTAAAGAGGCCCTCTCTAAGATTGTATGTAATTAACATCATTGTATAGTCTAATGTACGTATATGTCATGCACATGGAACAAACGTACAATGTAAGACTGATTGTTGGATCAGATGCAACAAAGGTATGCATGCTATACACTATTATGCATAGGATGTATTCAAATTATGTATACACATGCCATTATACAAGCCGATTATTGTAGAAGTAGGAGTGTTCAATGTTAACTATTGCCCACCCATGTAGTTGAAAGAAAATCCACATGCGAAATTGGGAGGATGGAAACTTCTACGTATTCGAACAGACAAATCGTTGCCTAACGGATTTAAGACTTTACAAGGATGTTTGCGGAGTATTAGGTGCGTCTAATGAAATATCAAACTACGATCCATATTGTGCTATCTGTTCTGCTTATTAGGTGCTCTTGCCCCACAAAACACATACACTTTGCTGTATGTGTGTTTACCCTATTTTTTTATGTTCTCTGTACCCAACAATCGCATTCATAGTTTTCACATTCCACTGAAATTTATATTTACATATAGTCATGGTTTATCGGAGAAGGAGCTTTTGTTGTTCGTCTCGAAACAGGCTAAACCATTCCACGAACAAGCAGACAATCGCTTGCCAGAGGTCAAGAACCCGGGGGGTTCGCACGATGCTCACAAAGTAGTTGAGGCAATCAACGAACACCCAGACGCTGGTGAGAAGCCCATTCAGCTGTAAATGTTTCTCTGTGTTTACACGTGTACGTATACAAACCTGGTTTGTTGTAAATAAATTATTTAGCTTCGACTTCACTTTCTTCGTATATATACCAAGCAACCCTTTCATCGGTGTGCATTGCACATAAGGATATCAAGGTAAACACGTAGATCGGAATGCTCGTAGTTGATTTGCTCATTGTACGAACGTGCGGATCAAGTCATTCAATTATTAATACCTACTTTGAGGGTTTTGTACGATAGAATATCACACAGCTTATCCAACCGTTTATGGACGATAAGCCTGATGCTTGAAGAAACCGAAGTATTGAAACTTCAATATAAATGTATGAGCGTAGAGGCACTTCGGATGTGGAAATGAGGCATTGATGAGAGAGTACCAAGTCATGTATTGTAAAGATTTCTTAACGATCTCGGATTTATAGAAACAATTCGTTATTTGGAAATGAACACCGCGAGCTCGAGTGCACTCGACTTTCCAACAAACGTGTAAAAGTAAGTTGTGCAATCTTCAATGTTGTGGAGTCCTTCACTAAAGAGATTCACAAAGTGCGAAGAGTGCATAAAATAGGTAATGAGACTTGTCAAGCGTGGTCAAAAGATATTGAAAATATGTCCTTAACTTGGATTTTTACTGTGATCCATATATCAAGCGTACTTTGTTGTATTCAAGAATCTAGTCGCCATTTCGTTGGACATGTTCGGTGGAGGTGCATATTTAGGACTTCGCACTATTCAACACATGGGCGGCGCAAGTTGAAAGTGTCAAACGAGAAAATTGAGTCGTACTGGCCGAACGGTAAATTTTGGTGCCAAAGAGCGTCGTGTAGAAATGCAGAATAATTCATTGAACGGATGTGGTTTTAACCCGCGAAAAATCATCGCTTGATGTTTGTTTGTATGCACGTGATAGATTTTGTGGACGGACATAGTATGCCACGTGTGTGTCCATACAATTCTATATCTGTTGCATGTATGCAGGCTAACAATAGTTGGAAGTTGAATATTTCAACTTCTGTATTCCATAAATGTGCCATTCTATATACATTCATTTGCTGAAGTTGAGGGAAACCTTCTTGAACTATATACTTATGGTGTGAACATGCATTCTGCCTTGCTCGCAGATATCTCTCTTATCAGTTTAGGGTTGTTAGTCAATGATAGGTGATCTTTTCAATATAATACGATGCATGAGAGATGTTATGAAAGTACATAAGGACACCGGACATGACCGACCAATGGCGATTATATTCTTGAATACAAAGTACGCTTAATGTATGAATCACAGTAAAACTTGAATACAGAGTATTCTTCATATATGGATCACAGTAGAATCCAAGTTGAAGACAAATTTAATGCGTTTTCGGCTTAACAACACTTCTGTCATGAGTTAGTTGATCGTCCACCTCTAGTAGAGACAAACCTATTTTGTACCACGTACAGAAGGAAATGCATATAAAATCAGTAGTGCACCCTACAATTGATCAATGAATATAACTGGTAACCACGTGCTGCTAATAAATATTAGTGAATACACATAAGTAGAGCATACAGATGGGTAGAGGCAATTGTGGACGAGCAAACAGGACGTCGATGCTATTATAACAATCACAAATATTATTTACTCTTGATCGCTTCGTTGAATCGATACATGTTAAAAGTTATTCATTCCATGCTGTGTGAGATTAGAAGTTTCGGTGAGAAGTTGGTTTATAGTCTAAACCAAATCTTCTACCACCGAGTTTATTTACATTTAATTATTTCACGGGCGTCAGAGGATGGCGTAAACTTACGATCGATCCAACTTAAGCCAGTACTTATGTTTGGCCTGTTATTTACATACATTACTTATTTTAAGGACATTAGAGGATGGCGCGAGCTTACGCCGATCCGACTACAGTCAATATCTGCAGTAGGCCTTGCTCTTTTGCCTGTTACCGGATATAGCTTTTTACTTGATATACACCAATTATGAGTGATTTCAGAACCCAAAGAAGACCTGTGAACAAACTTATGAAGGATGAAATGCTTGCCATTGGGGGAAGTTTACCGGGGTAGTGACTTAGTGGTTGCATGAACTCTCCTGGACAGGCTCCGGGACATTTGTTGTAAGCCATCCAGGACACCATCGCGTGGGTCGTAGACAAAGCTAGAGCTATGTTTCCAACCCACGAATTTATCAAATGCCATTCTTTCCAAGTCATGGACGCCGCAACCGAGGGTAGTGAACAAACGCAGATAGGTATAAAAAATCCTGCGGCCCAAACCCCTGTCATGATTAGGGCTTCGCCTGCAATTATAATTTAGTGAAAAGTGTTTAGCTTGACTGTGAAATAACAGATATTGGCGGGGCATACATATAACATTTACATACCCCATTCGTTCATCTTCAAGTCACCCATCGGGGTTCCCCAGCCTGCGTCTGCACTAGTAAAGTAGGGGTAAAACTTGTTCGCTGCAAACATCACGAATGAAGATTTAGTGGCATGCAGCACGATGAGCCACGATGACAACAATCCTAATTGTTTTCGAATGGACATGAAATAGGCAAAAGGACCACCCCAAACCATCGATGATCCGGGCACCACTAGCTTATATATGTTCAACAAATTTCCTGGCATGTATACCACGGCGAATGTAGTCAACGCAGTGTTTGCCACGACCTTGTTTAAAAGGTCTGTAGGCATGTGCTTCCAATCGCTCTGTATAGTATGAAACAGATAAATGAGTTACATTAAATAATTGTTCCTCAACAGGGGAAAGAAAAAAAAACTCAACAAATGCCTTTCAACATACAGCCAACTTACCATTTTACCAACGTAGGGATATTCTAGGATGATGTACCACAGGACCGTGTAAATAAAATATAGTATGAAGATGACTGTTACAACAGCTATAGTACGCGTCCACTTTTTAAAGGAAGACAAGGGCGCCTGCTCCACCAAACCGGCGTCGGACAACCCCCCAACTTGAACTGGGTGCATACCCATATCCTGAGCCATACTTGCCACCATTTTGTTCGCTACTCTGTCATCGCCACATATCAGTACTTTATCATTTGTCGATGACGTACCATATGCGAGACCTTGAGGGGATGAATACTGTTGTAATGTGTATGCAGAGATAGTGTTGAAAGCCTTTACCACAGACACTGCGCAGTCTGCATCCAAAGTCTGACAATGCTTATCCAAAATCTCGGCCTTCGTCAGAGTAGAACGACTTCGATCACCATTGCTCACGTCAACAACCACTAGAGATTTGCTTCGTCTTTGTATAATGCTTTTGTTTGCCTCAACGAATGCGCTATGGGAAGTGGCAGGAATTGCGAGGATAACCATATCTGCCCAAGCCAGAGCCTTAGTCACTGGCATATATTCTACGTTTTTAGCGACTGATCCATCTGCACGTAGGACAGCTTTTAAAATTGCTATTCCGCTATCCTCTGCTTCAACGTGTCCGCTCGACTGCTCTCTAAGCCCTAACACGACTTCGTGTGAAGTTCGTTTAAGGGCTTCGTACATGCCAACACCAAGCGGTCCCTTACCTATGCGAAACAGAGTTGTACTGTCAGTGTAATGCAAATGTACACTACTAAACTACGTAGTTTTGTGCTTGAAATTACGCCAAACGTTGATAGTTTTAAATATTATAGGTCATGTGTGCGAACAAACATACCAACGACGGTAATGCGAAGATTTTCCCAATTGCTTAAACCAGCCTTTGCCACGAGAGTTCTTTTCTTTTCAGACATAGCGATGCCATCGTCCTGTTCAATCATACTATCTAGACTTTCGGAACTATCATCATTCGACTGTGAATTCATAAGTCCCATATCCTGGCCGACGCGGTTGCCACTGATGTCTTCGAGCTTCATGTTAGAGTGCACCATTTTGATATTGCCCTGCCGGAGAAAGTTCTAACCAACTGATGGCAACAAAGAAAAGTTACTTGTAAGTACCTTGTTCTCCTCTGCTCGTTTCACTAATTGACTTCTTCATTATATAAAATCTTACGTACGTCGCCATGTGTTGCTAGTGTGAAGTCCCAAAAACATTTCATACCTAAATGTGCACCTCAAGGCGTAAACTGAATCCGATGTACACATCAGTCCGTGTCTAGCATTACATTTACGGTTAATGACGTATACGTTTTCGTAGACCTCTTCTCTGGGGATACATTCCTTCAGACACTTGCATAGTTTTACTGGGTTTGCGTCTTCCGAGACAAAGGGAAAGTCAACACGAAGTCAAGAATATATGTCAGTTCTCACGTGTGACATGTCGGTAATTCTTTCACCTGCATCCTTCAACGATGAACAGTAGTTATGCAAATTAACCTGCATCCTTCAACGATGAAGCGTAGTCACTTTTTGCTGTAAGATGACTGTTATTAGCTGTCTTTCTGATATTGCTATTAGTTCTCTTCCTGATATGTCACGTGTAGCTTTCGAGCAAGAGTGGTAATACTTAGATTAATGAATGTTATTCTTTGCTAATCCTCTGATGGCATAGCAACTCAAGCTGGATTTGTTATATCGATCAATTCTTCTTTCGTATTGGAAGCTATTAAAAGATAAAAATAGAGCGATGGTTAGTGATTGATTTTATTCGGATATAACCCACAGTTTTTACACATTCAGCCAATAAGAGTATCGTCATACTAAAATTGCTCACAAACATTATCCATTTTTATTTGACCGTATACTATGAGAGATTTGAGTCCTCGGTGGTAAATGTTACCTCTTAAGGCATTCGTCACACACTTGAACCCGGTTTCACACGATTGTAAAGCATTCAGTCACACATATGTACCCGTTTTCACACAATTATAGACACGTCCTATAGTATTTCTTAGCGTGTCCGAAGCCGAGCATAATGTAGAACGCTCTTTACCATTTTTATTCGTTTTGAGATTGTTCCATCATGTACACTCGCTATGGAACACTTGCTTTTCCATTAGTTTGAGGCAAGAGACAAAGCTTTAGTTCAGCTAGTAATAAGTGAGTTTCGCCACTATGATAGTATAATGTGAATATAACCGCAATATCAGATAAGAAAACAACCGTCGGAGAGCGACTGGTAGTGCGTGTCAAGTATAACCAAAATGATGACGCGTGGACTTAGTACCTTGCGACAAGCGATATACATCGATACTTCCAACGTATGTTGCCAGAATTGGTCATCCTATGAGCGTTCATGTAATGCAAGGTAGGGTACCGACATGTGACTATGAAGACTAGTGTACTTGCCCGCATGTATGTAGCGACATCAATATTTCATTTATAAATGCTCACGTGTTTACTGGAATTCAAATTGATCATCTTGTGAGTTTAAGACGGGCAATGTGGATTTTATTTACTTTTGTGCGTGTGCGTGAGCTTTACGGAACCGGTTCATCCTTGACGGACAGCATGTACTATCATCTATTAGACACAACTCATAAGCACACATGATGGAAAATAAAGACAACTTTCAAGGTATAATGCGGAACGTTAGTAGTAATCTTACACCGGAAGAATCTACGCTTAGTTTTATATAACCAAGGACAGCAGGTTCAATATTGTGAGCACACAACAAACCAACATAAGTGCTTGTTTAAGGCCATCTCGCCGCTCCTTCGCGATTGTCACTCACAATCAGTCTGCTGTTCTCCTACATTTATTGTGAAGGACTGTTCTACATTGCTTTTCTAGGTCGCACAAGTGTATGCTTCGCTCATCATGCATTCTTACATGGTAACCTGGACTGCAGATTCAAGTGGCTGTGACGGCTACTTGCTGGTGCCATCACTATTTTATTTATCATTTAATTGCACTTCACTTTTCAATTGAAACAAATTTCTCTCCATAGTGTGGCATGTTTCCGAATATGCCAAATCTTCCATCACCCACGTAAGGCAACGAAGTGAGTAGTTTTCATGCATGTCTTACCGGAAGACTGTCGTACGGACAAATGTTCGACATGGAAGTTACAATTTGGATTGAATCAAGTAGTGAACATGAGTACTTGCATTTTTTTAACTTTCTCCCAGGTAAAGCATTAGTACCAAGTTGAACAGTATTATAAGGAACATTAGTTCAGACGTACCGAAGCTCCGCATCAATGGTATAGTACGTACGTCTCAACACCCACAAGACTACCAGTATGTGTCTTCAATCATCCATGCTTTTCGCAACAATATTAGAAGTATCTATTCATTTGCATATCTACGTGCTTTCTACGTGATGTCTATCATAGGTTTCTACGTTTCGACGTGAAGTTTGTGTACTACTTCTATCAACATCCTCATCCATTTAGTAAACTGTTTTGAAATGTGTGTGCACAAAACATACCCCTGCTCTTCTCATCAGCATTCGACGAGAACGTGCGTTCTACCTGTTTTGATAGAACAGGATTGTTGCTGCTAATACATAGAAATTTGCGTAATATGGTAATCTATGGACGATCGTCGGGTACAGCCCATGTTTATCTACGCAAATCTTCCGTAAACTTGCTTCAGGCTGACCACGACTAGATCACTTGCTTTCCTTTCGGGTAATAAAATTAATTACACTGTTTGAAAGTGCTTTCGTTATGAATTAACTCTTTTTCAAACTTACTTTCGTTGCAATAAATTTTCTCAACTTGAAATTGCTGTTCCTTTTATACTGTCTAAATATCATCTACTCAAGCATCTACGACACCGCAGAAAGTATTTATTTACGTTGTGTTGACACATGAACGGCAACGACATTCGACACAGGTACTAATACTTGGCGCTCCTTCTTGAAAGTCATACATGTGTTTTTGCCTCCGTTCGTTTTGATTTTTAATCCAATGACTAGTACAAAGAATGAATAGTGGTTGTGTGATGCAAGAGTGAAGGACACTGCTTTCGGATATAACCTTATACTGGCAACATCCATGGAAGTGATTCTCCCCTTCTTAGACCCCGTAACTATTGATAAAAGTCACAGAGAAAAGTTTTAACATGTTGAGATATCCCACTCGGTGAGTACGAGTGTCAACAACGGTACTTATGAATGCAGTGACTTTTACGATGATGAAGCTCGAGTTCAATCAAAACTTACTCAAAAGGTCGACGTTCACCTAATCAGCATTATCATTTGGTGAGCATCAGTACTGTGGTGTATATATACACATATCTGTATGCATGTATTGTTGTGTGTATATGTCCAAAACATAAGATTGCATTTTTAGGGCTTCAGTGTCAGTGTTTCAGAGTAGGCGGTGACCCCAGACTCCTCCTCTACCAGTCCTTCCTTCGGCTCTGTTTCTTCAATTTGTTATACATCTTTTCCCTCAATCTTATCGAATTGGCCTTTTTTTCTCTGCACAAAACCAATAAAAACACGGAAATTATGTAAACCATTCGTACAAACACATACATACAACGAGACATTAGTGCTTCAAATTGGTAGAGACCATCCTTAATTAACTACATCTTCCTTAGGCTACAATACGTCAATAGAGGCATAGGTGAGCTGGCAATGATATCTTACCTTCGCACAATCGTGTTGCGCTAGGAGTGTATCATAATACACGAAACTCAACCCTCTTCACACACACAACCTAGCAGTACAAAATATATATGTCTACTGCTAACCGTGATCAAACTAAACAATGTATGGCCTAGCATATTGTAGTCTTACAATCCTACTGACATGAACATCTGAATTCAGCTACATGGCATTTCAAACTCATAAGTTCTCTCATACACGTATACACTGAAAAACACCATTGATCGTCATACCGAGATAACTCGCATCACACACACATACTCGCGTCCTTGTACATGAAAAATAGTGATCACAGCACAATTAACACTCGAACTGATATTTACGATACATATACTTAGCCGTACGAGCATATATACGTACATACAAAAATACATATTGGTCGCAACACATAAACATGAGATCACCGCTGTGCATATTTGAGAGTGCCAAGTTTGTCTGTTAACAGACAAAACAGACGCGAGCATATCTCCAACGCTTTAGTTGACAAATGGAAACATATAATCAAACTCTCACTCATACGCCAGAGTAGACATCTACTTACAATCTTTTAACAATTTCTTTCTGTTCTTCTGTCGTTTCTTTAGGTACAATGGAGGCTTCTTCAATTAACTGGATTGTAATAAATTACAAAGAAAGTTTGTTATATGAACAGGCATACTACACGTGATGGTACATCGGCGATGTCCACCGTAATGCATATATACATATTAGTACATGTACACATTCATTGTTGCACAACAGTATGCTCACGGGCACGCGTGCATATAACTCCTACATGTAATATACGTACATCCACATGCATTCCGCTACTAGTGTGCGTAAGTGTTACTATGATGTAGCTCACCATACCGTTTTCAGTTTCAATAATGCATCGTCGATATTGCCTTTCTGTGTTCTAGTCTTGGTTGACGTAATCACAAATTCCCCTTTCTTGTTGATTCGCTTTTTCTCCTGTAGACGAGCACAAACGTTTGACAGTACGAAATGCTTAAGAAGTGCCAAGTAGGCAGTATATGTATGTGTGTGTGGGCGAGTCTGGGTAGTAATATGATCAAGATTGGGTTTCAACCATTATGAATATTCACAAGTAGTACATAGGGGAAATGCTGCATGCGTGCGATACGTCCACTATGCACATATGTATCAATTGTATATATACACATATATTCACACTAGTACACATAACGTTACCACGCTAAAACGCTTGCACACACATATATCTATAGTATATGTACAAATGTTTTCATACTCGTATACATAACGTTACCACGCTAAAAAGCTTGTCCCTGACAGATTCGGATAGCCAATTTACATCTCTAGTATCAAAACGAAGATCTACTTTTGTACTAACACTGTTGACATTCTGCCCACCGGGCCCACCACTCCTTGCAAATGTCATTTTGATAGCATCTGTAAGAGACCCCATTGGTGAGGTGAGTGATTTCACAAGAAGCAGTACCTTTTTCATGGTGTACGGATTGTACATGCATATGAAACCTGCGCTGCTAGCCACTTTCTGCCTACAATGTACACTGCACGGCTCCTCGAAAATCTCACTTTTATCAAGAACAAGGACACAAATTCTCACACGCAACTGAGAAACTAGAATAGCATTACGGACTGAGGAGAAATATCTTGTCTAGTAGTACATAATAACTTGCCTTTGGGAACAATTCCGAAGTATCTGTTGCTTGAGTTAGCAGTCGAGTAAAGTCTCGTTCGGCCTTGATAAATAACTGACGAAGCTAAAATCGATGCAAAAAATGAACGTGTGCCCAACATGCCGCAACCGTTGAGTTAATCTTAATGATATTCTTATTACTTACGCGCTGAGCTCGTGTGTTCAACTTGTTTCAAAGTTATGCACAGTTGAGAAGTGATTTTACAAAAACGTGAGGATTCTAGCAAGACTACATGCACTCGCAATTAAATAAAAATTATCACATATAGGCATATAAACACTTGATACATTTGTACTACATAAAGACAAGGGTTCACGTGATTCTGTGCGCGTGTGTGGGTGTTTCTTTATGTACAGGGGTGTAGGGATTACTGTTGTTAAGGGTGTTACATGATGGAACATACTTGACAACGGGTGACGTAAAAGTGACATGTGACTGATGTCAATGTGTCATACTGCAGGGGTAAATGTCTTGGAGGACCCACGTGGTGGTCATCTACTTCCTCCACATTCCTACACCCCGCTCCACCCCGCTCCCAACAAAACATGTCGCACAATCCAAAGATGATTGATTGATTTAACTTTTCCGCGGAGAAAGCAATTGTAGATGTTGACATTATAATGTATACATACACGAGCAGAAAGTACATTTCAGGGAACAGTAGTCCTTTTCGCTTTGTTGGAACGTCATTTCCATTTGTTCTTTCTTAGTGTATACCAACTAATGGGAGTTTTGGAACATTTCCAAAATGTGCCATCATATCATAGATTGCGTGATCCTTTTGTGTAGTCATCGTCGACGTCATCCTCGGAGAGGAGTTGTTCTGCATTTTAAGCACGAAATTATCTGCCATATGCGCCAATATACAGGTAGCGACCATAATTCTGAATCACATTAACACAGGATCTACTCGTTAAGCTTCAAGTTTGAAACCTTTGTAAAGTATGAGTATCCCTATGACGGTGGCGGCTGCGCTGTTGGCTGCCCAGTTCAACGCCACGATGCCTCCACCGCAAACAGAGGTGTACGTGTGTAGAGACGCAAACTTTGCCGAGTGTTCGTCACTGTCTACATTGCAAGTCGGAGGACCAGTCCCTTACATTGCTCTCCGTTCTATGTGGGTTGGTGCTGCTGCTCATCTGCGTGTTATATCTGAGGGTGTGCAAACCTATAACTTTGACTACGTGCCTGTTGGAGGATATCGAAGCAATGGACAGTATCCGAACTTGGAACCAGAGTTGTGGAGTACGATTGAAAGCTCAGGTAATAGATTGACTGAACTTGGTATATTCAATTTAAAGACCAAGAAATATCTCGATCTTTGGAAGATCTTCACCACAAGTCGTAACAGTTTTAAACTACACACTAGATGGGACAACGCCTCGCTGGGTGCACTTGTTATGCATAAGCACTCCACATGATTTACATAATAATGTTAATACTCCAGAATGCACATCCCATAGAAAACACCTTTCTATATGACATTTGTAACATTTGTATTTCATGTACCCATGCAGGTCAACAATCAAATATATCGTTCTTTGTAGAGCCTTTCTCGGAAGACTTTGTTTACTTCGAGAGAGGGTCGCCTGGTTGTTCGCAAGATCCATGGACAGGGGCGTCAACACTATTGAAGACAGGAGTGTACGATGTCATTCCTGCCTGGGCAGCCAGCCACCACCTCAACACACCAAACAGCATTGACAATAATAGCATACCAAACTCGCAAAATGTTAGCGCACCAAACCGTCTTCATGTTGGCGCTGGGGTAACAGCTACATTGTACTCGGGTGAGAATCAAATCGGCGAAAGCGTCACATTGGTGGGGCCGGCCACCTTGTGTTTAGATGGTCCGATTCAGAACGCTGATAACGCGACAGTTACATCTGTTATGTCATTTATACTTGCAGAGACATGGAGTAGTATAAGTGGCTCATGGGTGCAGATATTCCAGCCAAGCAACGCGGAGATTCAAGAGGAAATATTTGCGGGGTATGAGTTCGGAGACACCAAGATTATCGCTGATCGGTTCGAGAAATCGTTCCTGGCGGGTCTTGACCAAGGATTTAACTTTGTAGAAAAGAACAAGGAGCTTGTGTTGCGCTTCGATGCATTCACCGCAAAGGAGTTGGCCACGGCTCTCGAAACTTCCTTTGTTCGGCAAACTTCGAGTGTATCAATAGGGTTATGCATTGCCCCATACGAGTATAGTAAAGAACAAAACGGAACCCCATACAACTTTGTGGCAATGTATCAATGGCGTATGCAGGGGTACTCGCTCCAGGACACAATCAAGCCAACCGCCACTGTCTTGAGCTTGAACTATTTGTGTATATACCATAGAACGTCCAAGGTACCTTGGCCAAAATGTGTTTTGTTCAATTGTGCAGATGCGTTTTGTCAGACATGTATCTGAATAGATTCCGAAGACAACTTAAATACCACCAGATTAGCCATATGATGTATCAACTCCATACATTTTGTTAAAATCTAAAAATAGAATGGGAGTAAATTCTATAAATAGAACCATCTTCTGATTGGGTGATTTTAACAGTTTATTAATAGATTTTAACAGGCTATAAATAGTTTTAACGGGACGATTGGCTGTTATTTATAGAACTTTTAACAGGCGGATTGGCTGCTATAAATAGCTGTTTTAACAGGCGGATTGGCGGGTATTTATAGAAGGGCAAAACCCAGGGACAATTGACAGTCTAAAGCGGATGGACAGCCTAAACCCTCGACCAGTAGAAACGCAGGGAATTCCCCATCCATGCTCTACCTACCCCTAGAAAAAATACAAAGTTCAGAATGAATGACACCTCATTGACACTCATGTGAACCTGACCTGGACTGTGTAGAAATGAACATGAAACCGAACCGTCCAGGCCAAATAAACAAAAAGTGAGCCCCACCGTTATTGCCGCATGTCCAATTCGAGTTGGTGTCGTTGGTCTTCATGCTGTTGGAGGCGGTTCTCAAGACGCTGTTTTTCATTCGTTAGACGATGGAGGATCTTGGGGGCACTGATTTCCTTCTTCAACCGTTGTCCCTGAGCCAGCTGTTGATCGATTCTATAGATTCTTTCCAAGAGATTATGTATAACGAGATCGATTCGATCCAATCGTTGTTTCTGAGCCGATAGTTTCTTTTCTTCCCCTAGCCATTGCGTCGTACGGCTACGCTGCAAGACTTGTTGTTCAAGGGGTTCCATAACGTCCTAATAAAGGACCGAGATAATTTTACCTCCGTCATGGCTTCACCACCCGCTTTTTTGCTTCATCCACTTTGTTTCCAAAGACAAAGTGGAGAGAAGTGAAGAGGTGGGGTCTTCTTATATCGTAAAAAAAAAAATAGTCTCTTGTCCGTTTCAATATTTATTAGGATGATCGTTCTATTTTTTAGACCGCCAAAACAGGGCAGCCTCCCGCTCGAATATATTCTCGGTACGTTTCATCGTACTTATACTTTTCAACAATATCGTCCAAGTCAAACTCGAGTTCAGCATCCAAATAGTGACTCTGCATATAGTAGGTGTAGGGGTTACTCTGACGGCTACTCGATCGGTCAAAATTTTTCAATTCAGGTCCCTTCTTGACCAACAATTGAATCACTTCCTCTAAAGCGGCTGCAAACAAAAGAGTGTCCGAGCCAATAGGGGTTTCCACACTAGCTGTTTCTAGGTCTATCAGAGAGGTATGGGCCCGCATCATAAAAAGGTCAAGAGTCGGACCGTCTATTTCGTCAATTCCCAATTCTGTGAGAGACCTCTCAAAAAGGGGTTTCCACTTTTGAGTCATATACTTTTCCCAAAACTGGACCAGGGAAGTGAGACCTTCTTCAAACTGGGCAAGGGGAATGTCCATCTGGATCAAGGATCGGACCAGGGCGTATTTTTGGGGGGTAAAGGAGGTGTTTTCAAGGGTCGGGTTCTTGACGGCTTCTTCAGTGAAGATGGGGAAGGCCATGGTTTTCATCCTTGTTGTTTTTGAAATCTGACGACTTACCCAAGACGAGTCGTCCTTCTTATAGTCAGCCGTTCTCAATCCTTCTTCTTGTTCGGGTTCAATTGCCACTGACCTGTCGAGTCATCCAAATAGAAGTGACTCACGTGCCGGTCAGACAAAGGTTTAGACGGCGGTTCAGTGTAGTAGATACTAAAGATATCGGCGTACATTCCAAACATCTTACTGGGTACGTGTATACTCTCTGTGATCAATACATCCTTCTTACTAGACGGTTGAAACACATTGCCCGCACGAGATAAGTTATTGGTATAAGCTATGGCGAGACCGCGTTCTCGAACACGAGCTTCCATAGAATGCAAGTAGCACTCATCCTTGCGAATCTGGTCCGTGTTGTCGAGTTGAATTCCGTAACATCCCAGAGCTTTCGCTTTATCAAAACGTTTCTCCATAAGTGAGTGAACGGTGTGATGAACGGGTTCTTTATACAGATATTCGCCTTTCCATTTCGGATAAGGGCGATCGGTAAAAGGTTCCAGCTTTTCAAAGTCGTCGCGCCAATCTTCTGCTGAGCCTATGGAAACATAGCAAAAGGTTTTTTGTTAATGGAGTGCACGTGTTTATATATATAGATTTTTAGAGACGGTACGAACGATTTTTTTTGTAGCGCACTATAAAGGTAGACGCTTGTGAAAACCGCTAGAGCCTTTTCATTTGGATCAATTCAAAAATGGCTCTTCACGTACCTCGATTCGGTTTGGGTCAACAACTTTATCTTGCAGCGGATCGTGCAGGCTTTCAAGCCGCGACCACGATGGGAGGCCGAGTGAATAGTCTCTCGGTCAGTTCATTCCCGCATTAATTTACTACATAAATGATCCAAACTACATAATTTCGAATGCACACTAAATTGGAGGTGAAGTGATTGGAAGTAGAAGATATTTAAAACGTATCTGTCTAATTGGCAAGGGTGATCTGAATGCATTGCATGTATGTATTGTCATGAAAATACTGGCTTCTATACCAAGTTTTTGGAAAGTAAATGCACCCCGAGCAACTAGTCTCATATGACCAACACTGGAATATGCAATATTTGTTATAAATCAAACTGCCAACGTTTCAATGAAGGGTTCCCCTCACCACATATGATAAAATATATGCAGCATGTATTTCTAGTGGGTACTCCAAAAATAGTACATGTAAAGTATATCAGTTTATAATAATAAATGGTTTTTGGAGTGCCGTCTAGAATATGTTACTACATGTAGAGTATTATTGGCAGTTGTAATTGCATAGTCGGTGGCCTCTTAGATAAATCATCTTGGACAAAACTTGTACTTACTCACCATAACTATAAACGCAAAACCACCTTTTGCGAATGTTAGTGTAGAGGAAGTGGGGATCCAATAGTGAGTGCTTCAAGAATAGTTTTATTACGCCAAATGCTTGAACTAGAGGCTTTCTCTGCTTGGCATGTGACTCTCGATGGTCAAGATATGGCAGCCCGGCAGTAAGTATGATATTATCCATATTTTGATTGTGTTTCACATTGTTCCATCATAACTCTGATACCTTATCCATTTCACCTATGAAACCTTTAAAAAATAATCATCAGTGTAGCTTATAACGTTGTTACCCGTGATAGGATCGTTTCCGACTGCAGTGAGATTGCAGAATGCTGCTCACAAATTTATGCGGCGCATTTACAATAACACGGTGTCAGCTTGTAGGGTCCAGAATTATATAAATTTCTATTTTTACACGTAGTCTTTGAACTCCAAATGAAGTAGAGGCTCAGCATAATTACATAAACACAATAATTGATGATATGAGAATTTTTCATGTTTATTCAGTTACCCAAGGCCGAATTACACATACCGGAACTGCGTCAGCAAACGTGTGGTAATGAACCTTGCTGAGCGTGCTTATGTAACAGTATAATCCATGGGTCTCTGTTCACTGATCCACTCCAACCGATATACGAAGCCAACTCCACATATACAATATGGTTGTAGGAGGTGCGGAACTACGCTCCAGTATATTTTCGACCCCTATCGACATGTTGATTGACGTACTTTCGCGAGCTATAGTCTCAACTACTTATTTCTTTACAGGTTCCACTCTCATGAAGGCTCGTAAAGTCGAATCAAAGTGAACACGTCACAATACCTACGAAAACTTGGTGACCACGTAGGTTTCAGAGTCCGAGGAGGCAAGTTCAGGAAAACTGCCTGTGATACAATGCAGTCTTCCGCCATATTAGGAAGGTTGACCTGTTGAAAATCCTCCCAGTGACAAAACCTCTTCTTTTGTTTGTATGCGAAAATTTAAAGGAAGGAGATATAGTTTTAGGTCTACTTACAATCTCTTGAGTAAAAGATTTTACCGATAAATCTATTTTAACAATGTGCCAAAAGTGCTGCATAACATAATGCGAAATCTTGCCTTCAGATTTGTACAGTGCCTGTTCATTATCGTTGTTTTACTTTTGAGTATACGGATTTTGTATCTTGCCAGTTTCTAAAGGTTGTTTGTTGAAATAAATCATCCCGCACCTGCTCAAATATTCTCGTACCCACACAGATTTGCTACCAACACCCAAACAGGGCCATCCTAAAAAATAAAAATAAAAAAATACAATAAAAATTATACGATGCCTAGAGTAATCATGTCTATCAATGTTCATATTCGTAGTGGATCGCGCGCAGATCGAAACTCTGTCCATCTTGATCATGCTAGTAATAATTGGTACTCAAATATACCTGCGTCCCATCTTACTCCTACTGGTGTCAATCCTCTTGGTACTGGCGCTAAGCAACTCTTAAAAATTGGCCAGGAGGGCGGGCATCCAAGACTTTGAAGCCCTGTTTGGGTCCAACCCATACACCCAGCGTCAGAGAGCAAACGCAGCGGCCCTCGATGTTCGCCTTAAAAAGCTCGGAATGTCTGAGGGTGAATACTACGCCGAGCAACAGACGGCTCTCCTTCAACATCGGCCCCGCACTGCTGAAAATTTACCCCTTATACCTGCCGGTCCCTCAAGCGACCTCCAGCCCAGCGTCGTGAATCCTGCTCAAAACGACCCGTCTTCAGATCCGGTAAAGGGTTTTGGAGGTTTGCGTGCGGGTGGCCCTCAGGGTGGAGGTGGAGGGAGTAGTGGGGGTGGTGGGGGTCCCAATTTTCCATCTTTTGAGGCGACCCCCTCAACAACGATTAACCCCACCCTTCCTCTACCCCCCTCTGTAGATGGAACTCTAGGTTCGGCCTCTACCCTGGACACTCTTCGCCCCCGAGAAACTACTCTCCCTCATGCCATTGCCCCCACTTACAAGGCCTCGGTCTCGGGCCCTATTCGTCACCGTGAACAACCCCGCAACAACCACTATCAACCGTACCCGAATCGACAAGCCCCCACCGACCAGAGTCGACCAGGGATACCCTCTCAGCGCATGCCTCAGTACCTGGGTAGTGGAGGTAGCGAGCAACAACCTGTACGAGCCCACGTAACTCACGTCCACGGACGACCTCAAGGCCGACTGGAAAATTCTTCGCGGTAAAGACCTACAGGGCACCGCCCGCTACAAGGAGGCCGAAATGCTCGTTCGGAAACTGGTGCACGACTACGGAACCGAAAACGTACAGGTCACGGGTCACTCGTTGGGAGGCACGATTGCGACCGAGTTGCATGACCGCTACACCCCCAACAATGAGATCCATGTCTTCAAGCCTGGCGTCGGGCCGGGTCAAACCCTGACGGAAAACTCAAACGTCCACACGGAAATCGCCACCCTCGACCCCGTCAATATGTTTGGAAACACGGGCCCCAACACCACGCGTGAGAACGGCTTCCTCAAGACGGCCGGCAATTTGTACCTCTCTACCGTAGGGGGCGGTATAGGAGGTCTGGCTGAGGGTCTGTTCAACTACCATTCCTCAGAACATTGACGAAAAACGAACGGCGAATAAACGACATTGAATAAACAACATGTGTATTTAATACCGGCACCAAATGGGAGAAACACGGGCACCAAATGGGAGCAATGCTCTTAATGCCCTTGTTTTTATTATTCGTTCTATTTATAGAATATTGCATTTCTACTAGCTGACAGGGCCTCCTTTCATTTGTGGCCCACTATAAATGGAGCGATTTTATTGGTTCATAGTTAAAATAGAGCGATTGTTAAATACGAGAAAAGTGGAACATCACATGCCATCTTTTTCTTATGGTGGTTCACAAACGTTCATATTATTCCCATAGTTTGCGTAACATTTTAAACCAGGGCAACAGTTTGCATCACTCTGGCATGCACTATGCCCCTGCGCAATACAATTTCCACACATAAAAAAACTGCAATGACCGTAGCAGCATTGTGAAGATTCCGTACAGGAGTGATTCGGGGGAGAACATCTACGCTGGATTACATGTGCAGTGGTAGTCTCCACACAAGTCATGAGCATAATTGCTATGACCACAAAGAGTCCAAAGGTTAGCATTGACATTCGCATATTGTAATATTCTTGTATATTGCTAGAAAGTTCAGAACAAGCGTGATATTTATACTCACGCCAGATATATCCGAAGGAACGTGTACTGTTGAATCCTCATTCATTAACACACTCTGGTTTCTATGAGCATTGTCATCAAATCAACAATATTACGCTCAAGTTAAAATCGAGCATATCAGGATGTACGTATTACTTGGACATTAAGCAACAGGTTAGGGTTTTTACTCTATACTTAACGAAATATGCTTTTTAACATTACATATATAGTGAATTTTTAAATTGAATTTACTCAAGGTTCCTACCCATGGCGCATACATAAAACATCGCCTGATTGCTAAAATGGCAGCAGAGCGGCTGCAAACAAAAGAGGGTCCGAGCC
>JAWQFL010000005.1:185990-197175 GCA_033442365.1 Creolimax fragrantissima
CTTGGGACGAAATATGCTGTTTAACGCAAACTTGGTAGATGATGTAACAAGGGTATAAATTAAATTGAATTTACTCAAGGTTCCTACCCATGGCGCATACATAAAACATCGCCTGATTGCTAAAATGGCAGCAGAGCCATACTTGGGACGAAATATGCTGTTTAACGCAAACTTGGTAGATGATGTAACAAGGGTATAAATAGTCATTGGCTGCTATGAATAGCCCGTTTAACAAGTCTATTGGTCTTTATAAATAGATTATATATTGATTATCAGCTGTTATAAATAGTTTCAACCGCTATAAATAGACTATTTAACAACTCCATTGGCTGTTATAAATAGTATTTAGCCGTTATCAATAGACCGTTTAACAACTCTATTGGCTGCTATAAATAAACCCTTTAACAGGCTTATTGGTGGCTATTCATAGAATATAAACCTGGTCAATGGTCGTCTAGCCCTAGCAACCAGGATGGACAGAAAAAGACGTTGGTTACCCAGAAGAAACGCAAGGAATGTCCCGATCAACGACCTTCCAATAGAAGTACTTCAGTTACTAATGACTAAATAAGGAAATTCGCATACATTCCATCACCAACGGACGCGTACTTAAAAAAGAGCGAACTGAGTGGATTCATGTTCAATTAACAGTGTTGAAGTTCAGGTCCACAGGGTTAGATCAACATGTTGTCCGCTGAAGAGAAGCCCCCCTTTGTCAACCTGACCTGCAAGTACCCCGTGGGGTCTGTGACCGTGTATCTCGGTCTAGGGGATGCGTACAAGCAAGACGACGAATTAGAAACAGTAGTGCGGGTGGAACGCCTGATCATGCCTGAATCGGACTGGTGTGGTTTTGCCTATGTGCTGATCCTCCCCCCTCGAGGGCTCGATATGCCGGTGCTCCCCTATTCTATTGGGAGTCCCCCTAAACTGTTTTTCGGGCTGTGTCGAACCTGCATGGAGAAGGCGGGCCGAGGACATTCGACCGAACCCGGCCCAGCGGGAGCTCGCCAAGCTGATGATTAACAGCCTATGGGGCAAGTGTGCTGAGCGCATGAACTTTGTAGAAAAGAAGATTTGTCATTCGTTTGAGGATGTGCGGGCGGTGCTGAATAGGCATAGGGATGGTTTTAAAGGAGTCGAACACTGGACCGAGCTACCCAATGTCTGTGTGCTGACCTACCAGCAAGATCGGGATACGGTGCAGCAGCCCAAGGCGTATCAGCACCCGCATTTGGCGTGCTTTACCACCAGCATGGCTCGGGTGCATCTGTACCGAACCTCGCTCGGCTACCTGCATCCTTCGCAGCTCCTGTATGCGGATACCGACAGTGTGGTGTTTGTGTATGACCGCCAGAACCCCTACCACAAGAAGATGGACTGTAGCAAGGGCTATCTGCTGGGCGAGTACAAGGACGAGCTGGGCGCGGGCGAGCGAATGAAACGCTTCTACGCACTGGCGCCCAAGACCTATGCGTACGAGCATACGATCTCTGAGGCGAAACGAGCCGAGATTGAGTGTGAGCCGGATGCACTCCGCCGCCAATTGAATATGCAGAATGCGACCGAGTGTGTCAAGATGAAGGGGTTTAGTCTGAGTACCGAGATGGCTCTGCAGTGCAATGTGGACGGTTTTAAAAAGATGGTGATGGGGGAGCAAGAGTGTTTTGTTGTGCAAGACCATTGGTCGATCCGCGCAGATGAATGTGCCGCTGGTGCAGCGAGAGAAAAAAGTATTACGAAATCCTCTCTATGTCAAGAGACGTATTCTACCGACGGTCGAGTGGGGTACGTATACCCTGACACCCTCTGAACCTTGGGGGTATTAGCTTTATTCACTGTACAACATTTAATAATAATAATTAAACTATTTTCGACCCATAATTCGTCTGGTGAGTGCATCAATATACGGATCCTGATGCGGTCGTTTCTGCACACTGCGTAGCTGGTGAGAAGGCAATCGTCTAGGAATAGACCGAGAAGGGGCCGGGTGGTGGCGGCGGCGGCCTGGGGGGCGTGGGGTGTCTACAGAGGGAACAGGGGGCCGTTCGAGGTACTGTTTTAGAACCAGCTCGCTCCGAGTAAGCAGTCGGTCCCACTCCTCTCTTCGGGTCTGATCTCGTACTCGTCGCTTGGTGTTGGCGGCTTGTCGTTTCGCGTCTGCAACTGCTGTTGGGTGAGGCAGGTCATGCACTCGACCATGTCCTGCAGGAGCTGAGTCAGCTCGAACGATTGATGTTGCACCTGGTTTTCTAGACTCGTCAGCTGATTCGTTAGACGCGTCACTTTCATGACTAGACGAGTCATTTGATCCTCTAGACGAGTCACTTGATCTTCTAGACGAGTGGTTTGAGGCACTAGACCCGTCACTTGGGCCTCTAGACCCGTCACTTGGGCCTCTAGACCCGTCACTTGAGGGGTTAGACTCGTCACTTGAGTACTCAGACTCGTCAGCTGATTCGTTAGACGAGACATATGCTCCTTCAGACCAGTCACATGAGTCGTTAGACTCGTCACTGGTTCCTCCTCTGGAGCCTCGGGTGGCGTAGACGGCTTCCGCAAACAGGTCCCCCACTTCCGCAGCGTGCGCATCACAAGTAGCAGTAGTAGACTCGACATGGTGTTGTGGTGGTGGCTGCTCTGACATGTTGAACCGGCTAAAATATTGTGTGGTCATGAGAGTGCGAGTGCTCTGCTTAAATGGAGGTCCAATGCGAGTGCTGTGGGTCTTGCCTCCTCGAGGAAGAGGCCGCTCTGCGCTTCTCAGGCTCTGAACACGTCTATCTATGCCTGCCCACGTGCCTCGATCAGTATGTCGATGACCTATGGGAACTCGGAAATTTTTTGTGTCCACTCAGTAAGGAAGACCTAGGAACATGTCACGACGAGCCCCCACCAATGCCAACCACTTTTTCAAGGTGACGGATGCGTCCACCTACACCCCTGAAGAATTTACCCATGTGCAGAGTCGATCGACCGTCAAAGTGCTGCCGCAGCACGGCAGTGTGTTCCGCAGTGATGGCTCCACCCTCATTCGCTTCACCCTCCCGAGCACCGGCTTCCTCGATTGCCAGAACTCGTTTCTGTCCTACATGTTCCAGTCCTCGACGATGGGCAAGGACGGCAACCGGGTCATGGGTGGGCTCTTTAAGCGTCTATCCCAGCTACTTTGTCGGGACAACAACCCGTCTATTGCCGAACCACAAGACACGGATTTCACAGGGGCCGCCCTCATGACCAGTGACCAGTACCGCCACTACGAAGCCAAGCACAGCGAACAACTACCCTCCCAACACGCCCGTGAACGAAGAGGTGCCAAGACCACTAAACGCTATGTCGGCAACCAGGAGTTTTAACAAAAAAATATAGCGTGATGAATATAAGATGATTGAGAAACCCCAGACTCTACAGCGCGAGGCGACTACGGCGGGGCACCAGGCCGCCTCCACCCAGAGTATCGAGAACCCCGACCGCCACTTTGAAAGTACCGACAAGATGTACCTGGGCTACCACGGTCTCACCCCCAAAGGGTTGACCCACGACACGACCACTCGGTTGATGGAGTACCGCCCTGTCCCTCTCAACAACGGCTTGACAGGGATTGGCGGCTTCAACTTTGTCGATCAGGAAAACCTCTTTCGAGTCGAAAACCCCTTTCGAGTCTCCCGCCCCCAATCCGGTATAAATACAGGCCGACCTGTGCTCTGGCAGCGAGTCAACATGCACTAGAATGTTGATCGAAGCTCCCTCCTACGAATTTGAGGGCAGTCGATTGGATTCCGAGTACGCGTGTGCGGGGAACCAAGGCTACGCCCAATGCAATCATCTCACGGCTGTGCTCAACCACCGCAAGAAGAACCGCTACAGACGCCTCTCCCATTTTAATAGGCTGCTCAAGGATGTCGAGGCCCAGCAGGTCGCTGTACAGGATCTACCCGAGAGCTACTTTAACTACCTGGCCGAACACAACCCCACCATCACCCACGTGGACCATGTACGAGCGGTCTTCAAGGCCTGCCAGATTCGAGAGTTTCGACTCGTGTATCCCTGTCTCTATTGGACCACAGATGATCTTCCCCCTTGTTCCAGCCAACAAGAAGTCCATTTCCTACGCAACATCTTTCGCCGCATCGAATACTATCTCAAACGCCAACCGAACAAACCCCAGCACCGCAAGAACTTTATCCACTACGGTTGTCTGCTCCGCCTCATCTGCTTTCGCTTCCAGATCCAATACCCCCGTGTCCAGCGGTACACCCTCTCGGTCCAATCGGCGATCACACGGACCCTCTACAACACCCTCTATATCCCTCTCCGTGAAGACTGTATGAATTTTTAGACCGGGAATAATAATAATAATAAAAATAAAATAATACCCTATAACAAGACCACCATGACTCAAGTCTCGAATACCAAGACCGTTTTTATTCCCCCCAATTACCTCCACGAGGAGCACAAAAACGATGAGACCCACTCGGGCTACATTCCCTTTGACCACAAACTCCTCTTGCGTGAAGACATTCGTGTCCCGGTCACGGGTCAAACCACGCTCAACCTATCCAGTATCTTGGCCACTCCCAACCTCAACGAGCTGCGCTGGCAGACTTTTGATATTCTCGATGATGAATTTATTGTCGATCTCATCCTACCCTACTACACCGTGACCCCCTACCCTCATGGTGACGCCTCCACGAAACCCTATGCTCCTTTTAAGGTCCGGGAAGGGACAGCTAATTTCTCTGAACCTCGAAACCATCCACTTACGTGGCGAAATAGCTCTCTATCTCAGCATGGAAACCCGTACCGATCTCACCCCTGCCCTCGTGTAACTCTTGTTGAATAAAAAAATTTATACCCTCTATACTACGTAAGCACTATGGGTTTTAGTGGTTTAATGAAAGTAGGAGCCAAGCTCGCTAAAGGCGGGGTGAAGGCCGGAGCGTCTGTTGCCCGAAAGACTCTGGGTAAATCCGTCGTGATGGGAGGCAAAATCATGAAGAAAGGTCAGCATACCCTGTCGAAAGGAGCCCACCGATTAACGACCATGGCTAAAAGTAGAGGCACCAAGACCATCAAACCCAAAACCTCCAACCCCAGTAGGGGTGTGGGTTCCCAGAAAGGCTCACGGGCCCCCTCGAAAACCGGTGGGTCAAAAGCCGTCGATGCAGCCACGGGTCCTGCGGTCGACTCTTTGTTCCCCATGCGTGAGCACATGCAAAAGAAAAACAACACAACCTCGGCTGCCTCGTCCAAACCCTCAGGATCCTCCTCAAGCACTTCCTCAACGGCCCCTCCTCCCAAGAAAAGTGCATCGAGCACACAACTTCAGGATTCAAATATATCCAAACCCATCGAAGGCCCATCCAGCAAGCTGAAGAAGAAGAGAAAGAGGGATGAGGACGAATTGGAAGCCGCTAACCGCCCCAATAAACAACAACCTCCCGCTGTCCCTCCTCGCCCCCCTAAAAACCAATCAGGAGCCCCACCGGTCCCTCCTCGACCCACTAAAACCCAATCAGGAGCCCCACCGGTCCCTCCTCGACCCACTAAAACCCAATCAGGAGCCCCACCGGTCCATCCTCGACCCTCTAAAACCCAATCAGGAGCCCCACCGGTCCCTCCTCGACCTACTAAAACCCAATCAGGACCCCCACCGATCTCTCCTCGACCCCCTAAAACCCAATCAGGAGCCCCACCGGTCCCTCCTCGACCCAACACAATAGCCACATTGTTCTATTAATAAACTACTTGTCACAGCTAATCAAAAGCCTTCATTCTATTTATAGACAGTCAATCAGATCCCTGGATAACGAGAAGTATATACTTGATACATCACATAGAATTTGAGTAGAACAATGAATAGATCCTCCTAATAAAATGAACTGCAAATGTTTCTGTCATTTGATAAGAGTCCGTATTCAGTAAATTATGTGCTAATGAGAGCGCACGGTTTCACTTATTTTCTAATACTTTGTGTCTCTATATATTTATCAACACTCCAGTCACATTTTCAGGACACGCACTTCATATGTACAAAAACATGGGAAGCAGATGAAAATGTACAGAAGGGTTGGCTATGTATGCATGATCACGAACAGAATACAGATGAACAGTTTTGTTCAGTTGTTTTGCAAGCCATTCACTTTTGAACTGATAATTTCATACAGACCAACAGATTTGTTATTTAGACCACAAAACTGTTTTAACTGTAGTGACTATTTGTACGTTTGATATGTACTAGTATAAAGAGGTTTGTATTGACTTGAGTCTATTCTCGTATGGTTATTTGATTGGATGAAATCGTTCCATGATATCTTGGGGAAATGATTTTTTTTATTTATGGGATTGAGTGACTTGGACTGCTGTTCTTGCGTGTACGGTAGTATTCAGTCAGCAGTGTATAAGGTATATGACCTTGTAAGTTGAACTCAATAGTAACACCATTGACCCACCCGCAAACCAAAGTAACACTAATCGTGGGTGTTTTCGTGACTATACGTAGAATTGTCTCGACAACCACCAACCGGACGCTTTGATAGAAATCGCTGAACCTGGACTATGTTTCTCTTATATTACGTATAGTACACGAATACTTGTTGAACAATCCAATATTACTTGAACAAACTTGGTCACTTTGACATCGAACGTCAAACTTATAGTCAATGTAGCAATAAAAGTAGAAACGACTTGAACACGACCATGTGCAGAACATATATTTACTATTACATTTACTTTATTGCCTCGAGTACGATGGAATATCTAACAGGATACTATTGCACACAAAAGGTCTACTTTATTGCTGCTAAGAATAAGTATGCTATGGCCTGTCATTTACAAGGGACTAAATTTATACCGGCATCTCTTCTATTTTACCAGTGGTATGAGCGGATGGCGATTTGATGTCGTGGATAAGGTTGTTCACTGGTATCACGAAAGAAATGATTCTGTTAGATTTATGTGATTCCCTGCCAGTTGCACTCCTATCCGATAGAGTCGCGTTCATGTTTGCATTTAGTCCCATCTCTATTATATATATGACAGGGTTGAAAGTATCGAACAAGAACAGCGTCATCGAGCCTGTACCATAAAACAAGGAAATAAGTTTGCTCCATTCCTCGTTAACATATATTACCTGAAGCGTTATCACAACTGCAAGTAAAATTGCTTCCACAAACACCAACCGCACGTTTTGATAGAAATCACTAAACCTCGGGCCGGCGCTCTTACTGTAGTATGCATAGTACCCGAATACAGCTAGGTAAAACCCCATTACAGCGCTCTCTACGGCATAATATATGTTAACAGACATATTTGCTACTTTGTAATAGTACAAGCCATAAGTTACGATATTTAAAACGAGTGGTATTTGCAGCCACAAAACAGCTATTTCAAATTGCCTTGCTCCACCCGTGCTGCATTTGTAGTCCCGAAAGATAAGATATATCATCCGCTGGCGAGAAAGAATTGAGGTAACAAACAAGTTTCTGAAAAACCTTGTAATTATGAGCAAGACGAACTGCAGATTAGAGGACATAGGAAGATGGATACGCCACACTACTATCACATAACTCATGGTAATTTGAACAATTCCGCTTGCCAGCATGAGAAAAAGGTACTGATAACCTCGCGCTTTGATTAGAGGGTTTTCTCGGCGCTTCCAGACATACACAGCCATCCCCACAAAGGTTGTAAGTGCAAAGAGGGAGGTCGACAATCCAAGGTATGTGAGCACGACCTTCCATAATTTCCACGGGACAGATACTGCGAATGATGTAACTATAAATGTGGCTAAGAAGACACACAATACTAAAATAAGAGAAATTAAGTAGTTGACTATAGTAATTCGTATGTATCGATTGTAGTCGAGATAGTTCGGCACTTCATCCGCATAGCTACACACTCCGTTCAACTGAACGTGAGTAAGTGTATCTCGAGGTGAAGACACCGCTGCTACGCAAACAGAGTCATTCATGAGTCTGCAGAGGTTAGCAACGTGTAAGAGTGCATTCTTCATGATCATTTTTTAAAACTTATATACCCCTGTGAAATTTGGCATCTGCCCTTCCAAGTCAGTGATCAAGAAACTCAAAACAAATCAAAGCATTCTCAAAGCATTCTTTCAGTTCACTCATTATGCTGTATTACATTGAAATTTACAAGTGCATTGCTTATGGGTAAAAGATATACATAGTCCTGAAAAGTATGACGTTGCTACTCTATATATAGCACCTAGATACGACCAATTTCGTAGTACTCCTTTCTGATTAACCACTCAAAGGATTCGCTATATCTGCTCCGGAGCGATTATACGCTCGCTGATATGTTACGTACATGAACGTAGAGTATAAACTAGAGTAATAAACTACCCATAGTCTGGAATGAAATACACATAAAAAAATACTTCGCATGTGTACGTGCATTAAAGAGTTCGCATGTGCAGTACATCATTTTACTGTGGTCTATCAATAATACGCACAAACGTTGGGCTTGAGTGGATGAATAAATATTATAACTATTTTATACTGGAATCAATTGTTCATATCTGTGGAATTTCCATGTTCGACATGTTTAGATATCAAAGGGAATTTACTTCACCAAGTAGTCGCTCTTGGAGCTGTTGTGCTTATACTCGATCTGTTGTGCTTATACTCGATTTGCGGGGAGTTATGGACTTGCAACATTCGTTCTCATCAAATTTTCATCTGTTTAGGTATTAGATGATACAAACAAACAAATACGGTATATTGTAATGAACACCACATCAAAGCCCAAGTCCATCAGGGTAATAAACAGGGTAATAATAAACAGAGTATTAAACCAATGCTGCCTTTTGGTCGACATTTGTCGATATGACGCACGCTCACTTTTTGGACGCTTGTAGTTATGTTTACTTCAGCATATTATTGCGTCCTTTTATGATGAACTGGATCGCACTGCAACGCAAGACAAAGAAGCATAATCCTTCTAACTTCTGTGTGTGAGTTTTCACCAGTTATTGGTTTTTACAATTCGTCTATATAACGTTTGATGAATCTTTGAACATGCATATATAAACAGTATATGGTGACTGCACAGAGAAGTTTTTTAAGCCATAAAATATGTATTTTTGAGCATGTAGTTATTTCACCAGGATGAGATTAGCAATAAAAGATCAATGGTCCACATGTAGTGAGCATGCTAGAAACAGAAACATAGTGTCTTAAGAACGCAACCTAGCCAGCCTTAAAAGTTTACATTGTGGCAAATGTGCAGGTGCATACTCTAGTAGCTTGCTTACTACTACCATTAGGGTTTATATATCGATAGCCTTCACTCTTGTAGAATTTCAATCATAGTGCTGTAGTAGAAGTGGTAAGTACGACGGTACAAATTGGTTACATTGTAGAATGTGAATGTATGTTAGGAACGCCTCTTAAGTTGTAGCTTCTACATCTTGTAATTTCTCCATTTGCAGTGCTTCGAAAACAGTAAAGAATGTCCTATTGTCCAATGTTGGCAGTAGTACTATATTTTAATCATATTATTGACGGTTGCTATGTGCAATCGTTGAAACTGTGTTATGAATACTGCAAACCTATTCTAGCCCTCTCTTGAACGCTGTCTGCCATATACCGGTGGTATGAAGCAGTTTAAGAGATCCAGTTTCATATTTTCTCACTATTGATTAACGCCAAACTACCACACAGAATTTAAGCATTTAAATGCTGAGCTATTAAATTTGAAAGACACGAATATATTGCCTTTATTGTGTAAGGTATGTTGCCTTATTGTGTATGATAAATCGAATATGCAGCCTTGACTTTGCAATTTAAAGTGCGACTGGCTAGTCATTCACCTGAAACTTGTAATTTTATTCTATGCATCGTGATGCAGGTGTGATTATATGTTACTATTGAGATCTTAACTTGGAGAAGCATTTCAGGTATGTAAGACGGGCAAAACGGAATTAAACGTCTTCACCATTGATTAAACATGCTTTTGAATGTCACAAAACAATTGTGGTGAAAAGGATTTGAGAGTAACGATTTTTTGGCCGTTCAAATAAGAGAAGAATACTTTCCATGGGCATTCACCCGAATCGTGTAATTTTATTCTATGCAACGTGATGCAGATGTGACTATATGTTTCTATTAAGATCTTGACTTGGGGAGAAGCATTTCAAGTACGTAAGACGTCCAAAACTTGGAATTAAACGTCTTCACCATTCATTAAGAATGCTTTTTGTTAAGTCACAAAACAATTGTGGTGAAAAGGGTTTGGGATTAACGATTTTTTGGCCGTTCAAATAAGAGAAAAATATTTTTCACGGGCATCCGCCTGAATCGTGTAATTTTATTCTATGCATCGTGATGCAGATGTGATTATATGTTACTACTGAGATCTTAACTTGGAGAAGCATGTAAAATTTCAGGCATGTAAAACGGCCAAAACTTGGAATTAAACGTCTTCACCATTGATTAAAAATGCTTTGAATGTCACAAAACACTTGTGGTGAAAAGGATTTGGGATTAAAGAGTTTTTGGCCATTCAAATATGAGAAGAATACTTTTCATGGATATAGTCACAGTCGCCCAGCTATGTAAACAATACTGCAAAAAGAACTTTCACGAAAAGAGCTTCAAACCAATACAAAACTTGTAATTTCCGTGTTAGCTTATTTTGGGATTACAGTTGAACATGTAGATATCATGAAATGTGAAACAAAGTGCGCAATATTGTGGCAATATACACTTCCATGTGTAATTACGGCGAGGAGGAGATTTGCTTACTGAGATTGTTCACAGTTTCAACTATGCATAAAAAATATTTAAAAGATGACTAGGCCATTTTGCCCTTCTGCGAAGTCTGTCTATGTGATACTCTGTGCACGAGTAGAAGACTCTTTGAGTCTAAAGGAACAACGCAATGTGCCTACAAAGGTACACATGTGGGAATAGGCGAGCGAATAGTGAAGGAAGGTTCTGTACCCGTGTCTATGTATTGAAAGGACTGTGAAACACATTTTTTAAGTCGAAAGAAAAGATTTTGGCGGGTTGATAGTATGTGATCGAATGTATACACCCTTGTCCACGCACACATACACATAAACATAACACACACACACGCACACGCACACACACACACATTCACACTCACTCACACACGCACGCACGCACGCACACACACACACACACACACACACACA
>JAWQFL010000005.1:197298-266158 GCA_033442365.1 Creolimax fragrantissima
ACACACACACACACACACACACACACACACACACACACACACTCACTCACTCACACACTCACACACACACTCACACACACACGCTCACGCTCACAAACACACGCATACACGCTACATTCACAGGTAGCTAACTGCGAATTGCTAGCATAAAAAACTTGCCTGTTGGCTGGTTTACTTTCAGCATGAGTGGCTTTGGAGGCTTTAAAATGGGCCTAAAAGGCCGGCAGATTGCAGCCAAGAATGTGTTCAGTTCTGCTCCCAAACTCGGAAAGAAGCCTCTATCTGAAACGATAGACAGTCCAGGTAACATTGAAGTTTACACACTCACACACGTTTCTGCATTTACAGGAATGCGCAGGCCACTACAGTCCGAGTGGTCATATCACGTCACTTTAAGCAATGTTTTCTGAATTTTACTCCAGTTTTGCTTAAAGCACGTGAATACTCCCTCACATTCATGTTTATGCACCGTCCATTCTTCCGTGTTACGTAAATTTTATAACAGTAGAAGCATAATCCTGTCATATAAATCTATCCGTCGTTATGTTCGTACGTTACGAAACTTTTTGTATTCTCAAATATATTCATTTTGTACCTGCGTAGAAATAATTACGATTACATGCATGTACGACCGAACATCATTTATACAGTCAAACAAGTCGATTCTGCTACGCAGGCTTCGACTGTGCCACCCACAGACATCACTCAACTACGATCTGTGAGCACGAGCGTGGACAAATATTCAGAACAAAAGTTGGACGGTGACGAAGATAGCGATGTGGATCCCTTTGACGCATTTATGGCGTCAGTCGACAAGCAGGCCAAGGAAGACCAGGTATTTTACATATACCATCATGCATGTATATACGCCAGTATTTTTGAGTATCTTGTTCATGCATACGGCCCTTAGACATACAATAGCCACAGGCAAACACAAGTCTCGAAATTGATGCAGAACTATAAGTAGACGAAGACCTTGATATGTACCTCTTTGTCGCTTTATGGCTTTTCTCAAAAAAATAGGCCAAGAATACGTACTTCTCATGTCTATTATCGTGCATGTATTTCGTTCATTAACACGTTTGAACTTGTGCAAGTCACGCATGCTTGCAGTATTAGTCAGGTATGCAACAATTTGCTTTGTTCACACAAACAAGCAAATTTTTAAGTACATCATATTGAAGTGGATACCAATTATAAAGTTTTGATTATATTGATTTACAACTTCGAACAACCATGTACCTGTCATGTAGACAACAATGGGCCAGGTACAACCTAATAAGGTGCTTCGAGCTGAATTTGAGGAGGAAGATGACCAGGAGGCCTACTTCAAGCATATGAAGGTATGTATTTGCCTTTGTTGTATTGATTTCACTCGATTTCCCCGTCTTACGTAATAGTCGAATCACTACGACTCACATCGTACGTATAATCACGCTCTCATATATTATCGCAAAGGTATGCTCTCCCATGTTACCACACCCACTCTTGTACTCTCTCATCCACCACACATCAACACTCACATATATTCAGGAAAAGTTAGCACAAGAAGCGCTTATGGAACAACCAGAAGAAGAGATACAGTACGACAGTGATGATAACCCGATTATTCTACAAAACAAAGAGATCCTTCCCCTACCGCCAATTGATCATTCGGAAATAGAATACAGAGACTTTGAAAAGAATTTCTACATAGAACATGAGGACATTGCTGCACTCAATCGACAAGCGGTATGCATATATACATGTTTGTTTATATGTATATATATTTGTTGTTCGCTGGAGTGATCTCAACTTACGCTTAGTCATATTTAATTGTATTCTATGCATTAGATGATCGATCTGAGGAAAACTCTTGGCATACGGGTATCAGGTTACGGCGCAGCTAAACCAGTGACCAGTTTCGCACACTTTGGGTTTGATGAGGTGTTGCAGGATATATAGATACTTATATATTTACGTGTATACGCATATGGACGTCCCTCAGTTGTATGCAACTATTGAACACTCACCTTCTGTATGGATATGCAAGAAACTATACGAGAAATAGACACATATGGAAGTACCTAACGCACATCTACCATTTACAAGTGAATGCATACATATATATGGATACACGCGCATGTTTATGTACATTGACATCGTTGATGTTTTCCATCTTTTCAAACCATGGCGCCCTTGCACTATTTCGAGCAAGTGTTGTGGTTGTGTTGTCGATTAAGATATACAATCTTACATACACACTGAACGAGATTTGCTAGAGGCATCATTAAGAGCCAACTTTATGAAGGTGTCATGATAGAGTTATCATCTATGTTTTTTCACCTAGCCTTATTTAAGAGATCCACATTTGAGCAGGTCGAGAACAATCATATATCCTACACTCGGTACATATTCACCTGTATTTATACATATTCGCAAGATACCACTACACCTTTTACTCAACATAATAACATGATGATATTTTTAACGTAGCTCAGTATACATATATATTATTATATGCGTATCTACGTTCATACTCACGAAGACTACGGCGAGCCATGCATAAAACATTTCTCACACACCCTATTCGAGTCTTCATATATTTTTACTCATTTTACTCAACACGAACACAAACAGAGGCTGATGGGAGCAATCCGTAAGATGGGATTTACAACGCCCACGCCCATTCAGTCACAGGCTGTTCCTGTTGCTATGAGTGGTCGCGATGTTATTGGCATGGCTAAAACTGGGAGTGGAAAAACTGCAGCATTTATATTCCCAATGATTGTTCATATCATGGATCAGCCTGAGTTGGACGTAGGTGAGGGCCCGATTGCATTGATTGTAGCCCCTACACGAGAGTTAGCTCAACAGATATATATAGAAGCAAAAAGGTATATATTTAAATATACGCATACACATATGTGTATATACGCAAGCAAAAGGGTGCACTCTTTCCGCTTGATATATACATATACATATATGTGTGTGCGTGTTGTATGCTTAGTGTAGCCCTGTGTTGTGAACATACCGTTTGTTGCAGAATATGTATAAAAAATCGAGAGCCGGTCGCTGAGCATATATTCATGCGTGCTCAATGATATTATGAAACTCATTTATAAGTAAGAATTCACAACTACTTAGTTCTGCCTTCATACTTCATATATATGTGCGTAAGTGGACATAGCACTGAACAAGCTGGTTTGTTTCAAGGACAGCTGGTTGTTGTGGCTGTTGTATTAGTGGGCATGTCTTTACTTTCGTCCAGATTTGGTTGTCTGAAATTCTCAATATCTACTACACACGCTTTCAACTTACGGACGGTTGAATGCTATGACGCGTACTGTTCTTTACGCATGCGTGTATAACGAATGCATTTTTTTTGTTATGTACATTACGTAGATATTGTAAACCATTTGGCCTGCGTGTCGTTGCTGTCAATGGAGGAGAGAGTAAATGGGAACAAACGAAGGAACTCAAGGAGGGTGCGGAGGTGTGCGTCGCCACACCGGTACGTTGTATATATCTGTTGACGAATGTCTTTTCTCTTATTTTTATATGTGCTTAATGTTGTCTGTACGTTTTGGTTTCCAAAACACGAGCGTACATGTGCATACTCCTCGTTTGTGCTGTACTTCCATGATTTGCGCTTTTCGCTTGTTTTACAGCAAGCATACGTGTATCGCGCTCATACGGCAGTACTATACAAATATAGCAAAAAATTAAATGAAAGAGTATGTTGATTATACGTATCATACGCAATCTTACTGTGTCTGTACTGTCACACAGGGGCGATGGATCGACATGGTGAAAAGCAAAGCCGCAAAGATGAATTGCATAACTTATTTAGTGTTGGATGAGGCTGACCGGATGTTCGCTATGGGATTCGGTAAGTGCGTGGCTATAGATGAAACAACATTTTGTGTATGTACATGCATGTATATGCATAACAACTGCGTATATAGCTAATAAACGAATATGCCCATACTTATGCCTTTATACCATACTTTAAGCTGTTTACTAAAAAAAGCGGTTCACTCGCCTGTATATCAAAACCATTCGAATTCCTTTCATAACATGAATATAAAACGTAAAACATGTATCTAGAGCTTCAGGTCAAGTCTATAATTGAGTACACGAGGCCTGATCGACAAACACTCATGTTTAGTGCTACATTCAAGCGAAAGATTGAGGATTTGGCGAGAAAGGCATTGACTGATCCAGTACGAATTGTGGTCGGAGAGACCGGTGAGGTATGTGTTTATACACGCAAGTCGGACACACGCAAATGCATTATCTACTCATACACACGGAAGAACACGCAGGCCAACCTGCACATTGCTTACATACATACATACATACATACATACATACAAACTCCCACGTGTAATTTTCACAGGCAAACACAGACATTACACAGAGTGTAATTGTATTGAAGGAGGCAAGTGAGAAATGGCACTGGCTTACACAGCGATTGGTGCAGTTTACATCTGCAGGCTCAGTTCTAGTGTTTGTAGGGAAAAGAGAAAATTGTGCCCAACTTGGGGAGAGTCTGCTAGCCAAAGGGTTTGAAGGTATGGTTGTGTGTTTGTTTTCTTTTTTTTGTGTGAATTTTTGTATACCAGAAAACATGTATAGATATAAATTGTGTGGTGTGTTTAATGTTCGTATGTGATTTTCTTGGTTCACAGTTGAATTCCATGAGAAGGCCATGTAATTTCCCATGTGTGTTACGGGTATACAACGGCGTGTGTATTCTATGCTGGTTTGTATGTAACTGTACCAATGTACGTTTGTCGAATATGTACTCGGTAAACCATTAAATACTTGGAGAACAACGTACGCGTTTTCTGCTTGCTTATATTTCAGTTGGATTAATCCATGGAGACCTGCACCAAGAAGCTCGCAACCAAACCATCTCTGACTTTAAGAAGAAGAAAATTAATATTTTGGTGGCCACGGACGTTGCCGGTATGTATTAGAAAAAATGTCAAGATGCAGTTCATCAACTTCATGGCAAACTTAAAACACAACAAAATACATAGACATATAACATTTACATACACAATTTTCAGCGCGAGGTCTAGACATTTCTCATATTAAGACTGTTATCAACTTTGACTCGGCAAGAGACATCGACACACACACACACCGTATAGGACGTACCGGACGAGCTGGTATGTAAATATGGTAGACCAACTAGTTTCGAGCTTTCATTTGTAAATTTGTTTAAATGTGTGCTAGCGCATGTGTGGGCGTGTGCATTGGGTTACGGGGTTGTTGCCTGTATAGGTATAGTTTGTGGACCATATTTTATCGCAAACGCAGATGCTTTGTAAAGTCATACAGACCCGTGCTAGACGGGTCTGTGCACGGAACTAAAAAGCAAATTGTTGCTATCAAGCTCTAGTTTCTTGCATACTGCACACAATCCGAAATATCGTTGCACATGCATGCACCTATGAGCACATACACTATTCGTCGTTGTGAAAATGCAATCATGACACCTGTGCTAAATAAGGTATTACGAAAATTGAGCATATACTTGAATAGTGCAAGTTATCGTTGAATGCATGACACGCACAAGTGCATCTACACTTGTACTTTTGGATATATACTTGTGTTTATGTGCACCTGTATGCTTCAGCTAGTGTATAATGCTTATATATTGAGAAAACCATTTACACCCACACTGACGTGTGCATGATGTACACATACACAGGGGAGAAGGGTACTGCATACACTCTTCTGTTGAATACCGAAGACTACTTTGCGACACAATTGGTTGGTAGTTTGGAAGGGGCGAATCAAATTGTTCCTGAAGATCTATTAGCTATGGCGATGAGAGTATGTTTGTTTTTGTGTCGGATGAGTGTAGTATCTCATTGTTTGTGTATATGTGTATTTGATTGTGTTTTGGTTTATATTTGAGTGTGTGCGCGCCCCTTACGATTCGTGAGAATCGGCATGTATAGAATCGTGCATTAAAGATGAGAGTTTAGTGTTGCTGGGGTGTCTTGCGTAAGACGTCCTTTGTTTGGTACGCAACAGTGAACGAATGTTGCTTGACAGTACACAATATCACATGAACGCGTCAGTAGTATCGTTCGTACATGCTACACACTCATACTTACACAACGAATTTCAAATTAGAATCCTCGATTTGGAAAGAATCGTGGTGGTATAGGCATGCGCAGCGGAAAAAAACCTTTTTCGGGTCCTCGACCAGTAGCAATCCTAGGAGGAGGTCAACGCAAAAGGGGCATCGGAGCTATAGGTATATGAACATTACCTCACACACTCTAAAGCTGATATGTTCGTATTTGCCCCTCATTTACATGTATTTATTGTACGCGTCACGTACATATGCAAACACCTACAAGTCTTACGCTATTGCCTCACTAAACATCCACATATTTGCATGCATATGCCACATTCATCATATCTGCATACCTCTTTCGAAACGGTCACCGTTAGTTATTGTCTATTTCATGTTCGTTCGCAATCACTGTTCTTGTTTCGCACGATGGTTGGTACACACTTTGTTCTTGTTTGCTCGATGATTGGTACACGAGTTGTATTGCATATTAATGTGGGATGTTATATCCCCTTCAAATCCCTCCGCGCTCTAAAATATCTACATATGTACATACATCTACACGCGCTCGCTCCCACAGCTGAAACCTCCAGTAACTCTACGTTTCTCGGAAGTCGGTCGTCTTCAGCACCTGCAGACCCCTCCGTACATCCCTCTCGTCAAGGTGTTGTGCCTACTACGAGAAATGCACGTGCAAGCAGCGGTGTCTCTAATATTGCAATAAGACAAAAGTATGCGAGTTCGTTCACACGTGCAGCGGATCAAGGTACTTTCGCGGCAGGGTCTATCCCGCCCGAAAATCAGGTATGATGATGACTTCGTATATGCCTGTGTACATATATGCGTGCCACTGAACAAACTTTATCCATGGTATTTTGTAAGTGAATAGACGCCCCTTTGAATATGGCAAACATTTCTATTTCTCCACGTACCATATGGCTGAAAACATGGTTGACGTTTCACTTTTATTTATAATTGAATAGCAGTTTAAAACCAATAACGGAGTTTAATTGTTTACTGTTCTTGTGAGCAGGGAAATGTACCCAGTACGACGGGTGGGACCGAAAAGCGGAAAAAGAAAAGTCGCTGGGGATAATACAAGTTACCTGTAATATTAAATATTGAAGCAATACTGTGGTTGCTTACAATCACACTGTCAATTTCTTTATATATGTTTTACTTTCCATTCAAGCATTTATTCAGGAGTTGTTGTAACAACGACTTAAGAGTGCACTGGGGTCCTGTGTTACATCATTGTAGTGATATGTGACTTATTGTCCTGTCAGCCGTTATTCGCGCGGGTACTTGAAAAATGCTGAATCCTTAGTGGAGTTAGTGAATGTGCCGTTAGGTTTGTTGATGCATTTGTATGTTTACCAACGTTCCGTACGTGCTCTTCAAGCTTAAGGTATAAATAAATTGTGCGGTCGCCAAGATATTTGTTTTAACCTTTCATGATATATTAGATACAATTTACAACGGAAATCTGGGTAAAAAAAACAAATCCCGTCATGTTTCATCAACGAATGTGGCAGGTGATCTACACGATAAAAATGCTCTGCGTGATCGAAATGTACAAATGCATCACATATTGGATACACTTTACAATTTAGAACGAAAATCTTTGTAAAGTATCCCGCCATGGAATGTGGCAGGTGGTGTACACTATATTTATTGGGTTTAGGGTTCACAAGTGAATAGTTCAGCTTAAAACTGTTCATCGCATTTTCAAGTCCTGTACTTTAAATCTAGTACCTATTTATATTTACTGCGGTATGCTGTGTAAGTATTCACGCTCTAGTCACACGACAAGACATAAATCTAGTACTTATTAATAAAGCTACTGCGGTATGCTGTGCAAGTATACACAGTCTAGTTACACGACAAGACATAAATCTAGTACCGATTTATAAATTTACTGCGGAATGCGTGCAATCATACACGGAGATAAGCATTACATTGTACGTTTGAAGGAGTACGTAGTGCAAGCTGAATCGAGGTTTAGCGAAGTCTTCCCAAATAATGTGTAAAAAAGTGTGTGAAAGAAAGGATGCAAATAATTTCAAACGTATTTTTCGTTTGTACCTCTGTTGATCCTTCCTGGGTATGAAACATGGTGTGAAGGGTATCAGCCCTTCACTGGAATGACACAATGAAGTAAATGTATATTCAGTTGACTCGTACCAAAGGGTGCCTCACACGATCTGATGGTAGACGAATATTATTGCAATGTTCCGCATGAGCAATAGAATTAAGATGGGTTTGGAGTGCTATACTTTTTATCGTCTTCCTGCATGTACGATCAAGGTTGTGCCACTATGAAGAGCCTGATTAAATTAAAACACAAGCGTAATCAATAAAAAGATATGATAAAAATACTGAAACAACTCTTTAGTAGGCTCTTTTACAATATCTTAACCACATTGACGTTTTGGGAGGATGCATTGAGAAAATTGGAGAACCGCACGTCGAATAGGTTAAATACCTTATTGAATAAAAGACTGCCAGTTGAAGCATCCCCACCGCTTCGTACCATATTCGCAAGTTTCGTTTTACGACTGTTCTAAAATATTTAAATCTAGTACCAACAGCATTCCCCACTTGAACGTGCTACCACGCACTGCGGAACTCAATATTCTTTTCATTGGGGATGAATGATATCACTAAATCCCTAATGTCGGACTCAACGAACTGGACTCCGTTGGATGGAAAACCATTTAACATAACAGCTCTTTATAGGTCTGTGGTATTATCAAGTTTCACACGAGTGCTGTGCTCCACGACTCTGGAGTTATTCTCTGCTGTTACTAAACAAACATCTGGCTACCCCCGCGACTTTTCATTCAACTAGAATGAAATGCCGTAGGTGTCCTACCGTGCTTCCCAGGAAGTATTTGAACAATCAATCAATGATCTGTTTTTTAGTTCTCATTCATGTTTTCTGGGAGCAATACACAATATTCCAAACTATTCTGTCACATTATTTCATATAAGTTTCTTCTCTTTAGACCAAATTTTCATATGGATTCAATTAAAACAACGATGTGCTATCTGATATATATGAAGATCCAGGCAATGGACACAGTCTATAACGAAGGGAAACACTACGGTCCACGGTCATATCTCCCTTCAGTACATTACACCTAAATAACTTAACACGACACCCAAAGCTGTACTTGCTATAGTCTGCTTCAAACATGAAAGATGTACACCGAAGGGTCTCGTTGGCAACAGACCGTAGAATATCACTCAGCGTAGACTCTAGATCATCTGTAGCTTCTCATGTATCAATGGGTTCTAATACTAGAGTAGATTACAATCTCGACACGAGACCATCGGTCACGTCTCATGAAGTTACACGTGGCTCGCCCAGAAAAGTCTCCATCGCCGATGTTAACACATTAAACATACAAAATGGAGAGCATGATCATGAACGAGTCACCTGTAGAGAAACTGTACACTTTTACGACGTAGACACAGTGACGCAATATGAGGAATACAAGAGCACAACGTCCAGAATACAAACCTGGTTGCAGGTGTCTTCTTTTGGGGGAATGTCTCGTGGCCACTGGGCTACTTGTGCTTCCATCATTCTTGGTGTTTGTTTATGGATGATAGTGATATATAGTGTACGTGGCTTCGCTACGCACGACGTCCAAGGTTTTGGAAAATTGCGTGCTTTGAGTTTGGAACACCCTTACGACTACCTGCTAGATATGAACCACCCACTAAACCACGTTGAGTACCACGTAAAGTTGGAACGGACAGCATACTCTGAGAAGGAAAATGGACACAGACGGAGAAGACCAACATCTCATCTGATTGAACGAATGACACGAATGATTCTCGAAGGTCAACAACGGGTAGGTGTGGACGACGCACGTCTATCGCTGACTGTTGAAATAGTGCGTATGGATGATGGCGTGTGGACATCGTTGCCACAGACAAATGAGACAAAGACAGCAATCGGTGAGAATGGAGAGATTGTCATGATTGAAGCCATAGACTTGACTTCTGAGGTAGATGCTGAAGCTCTGGCCGTTCGTGTGCACACAAACACACCAGAACCTACGCCCATGATAATGAAGCTGTATCAATCTGGTGAATTCGGATGGTGTCAAGTCTGGGTTGCAGGGCTTACGCTTATACTCATGTACGTGCTCATAGTATTTGAAATTGTACATCGTACCACTGCTGCGCTTGTTGGTATGGCAGTCACACTCATATGGCTAGCCATCCTCGGAAAGACCCCGTCAGTGGAAGAGGCGTTCGGTTGGCTGGAACAGGGCGTGCTGATTCTTTTGTTTGGAATGATGATTATCGTCCATATAGTTAGTCAAACTGGCGTGTTTGAATGGATGGCCATTCAAGCCTACATGCTATGTCGTAACAAACTATGGCTTCTCATGGTCATTCTCGCAACCGTCACGGGTGTTCTGTCAGCTTTCCTTGATAACGTTACTACTATGTTACTTACCGCTCCAGTAACAATTCGTTTGGCCAATATCCTCAACATTGATCCTCGACCTCTCCTTATCTGCGAGTGTATAATGTCCAACATAGGCGGCGCAGCCACCATGATCGGGGATCCCCCTAACATCATAATAGGACAGGCTTTGTCCGACCATATCGGCTTTGTAGACTTTCTCGTTGATATGCTTCCGGGTGTTATCATTATCTCGCCCTTTTCTATGGGTTTCTTAGCATTTCTATTCAGACAGGAACTACAGGGTAAGGCCTTCATTTATAATCTATCAAGAATTGTTAAGGATTACCAGATTACAGACAAACCTTTACTAGTGAGAGTCTCGATCGTGTTTACCGTTGTTCTGATTTTATTTCTTACGGAACCTATCCATCACGTTGATGTTGCCTGGGTTGCCTGTATCGGTGCTATCGTCATGCTACTGATCAGCGACCCGGCAAATGCAGAGGACGCCCTTCGGAACGTTGAATGGGACACTCTAGTGTTTTTCAGTGCTCTGTTCATTATGATTCGTGGCCTCTCGGAGATGGGGTTGATTTCATGGATTGGTGACATGATTGGACGGGCCATCGGTGCTGCACCGGCAGAATCTCAGATGACAGTGGCCATTGTCATTCTCATATGGGTGAGTGGTGTGGTTAGTGCATTCTTGGATAATATTCCGTTCACTACGACTATGGTTCCTGTAGTTCTTGCGCTTGCAAACAACGAAGATCTTAACCTCGAGCTAGAACCCATGGCATGGGCTTTGGCTTTCGGTGCGTGCCTTGGTGGCAACGGCACGATCATCGGAGCTTCTGCAAATTTGGTTACCGCCGCCGTAGCGATGCGAGACAAAAGTGAGATAACATTTATCGCATGGTTCAAGATTGGGTTTCCTACCATGCTTATTTCCTTGACGGTAGCCACTTTCTACTGCTTGTTGCGTTACGTCTGGTTGGCATAAGTTCAGGTCTCTAGTCGCTATTATAATTCTACTCCACATGATATAACTTGAAACAATTAGTCAATTCTATAAGACTTGCAGGGAGGCGGGCAGATACGTCAGAAATGATATCAATAATCCATGGGCCAGTTTAGGTACATTCATGTGATATAATTTATGTCACGCCTCAAGTAACAATTAAGAATGTTCTACTGTCATGTCACCTGCTATTGAGCCTAATGTGCACATAGTAGTGAATATTTCAGTACACGTATGCATGCTCTCTTCGGATTCATAGCTGCCAGTATTGTATAAGAACCCCAAACTATCAGCTACGATTGAAGCAAGAGTAACATTTAATAAATAAGTCCGAGTACTCAACGAAAGGCGGGAGGGGATCTCAACGTGTGTCCTTTTCGTCAAGGGCTATCGAGATGGACATTTCTAGTAAAATAAACTCTTCAATTTGAAAACAAAGTAAAAGGACTAGTTTTGAGAGATTTTCTAGAGAGATAAGTAGTACTTATACCAGAGTGATATTACTTACAACTGTTACGAAACTTATACTTTGGGGAAGCACTTAACGTTTCAGTAGTGTTTAAACCAACGTGCGGTACAATCGAATAAGATCGTATGGCACGTGTTGATATTTATAGTCAAATCTGCACCTACCCATACACAGCCGCATCCATATATAAATTGATGTCCACATTCACGTCTACTCCTTCGTTTGCATCCACATCATATAGATACATTCACATTTTTACTTGCATAGTCGTACATCCAATCCGTACATTCACATCAGGACATTCCACATCTACGTACCTATCTACGTCCACGCATTCACAACCATATCTATATATCGATATTCACATCCACGCTCTCACGTCAACTCTAGAGGACATCAATACGCAGTCACACTCGCATACACGGGCAGCAGAGAAGGAAGGCAGACAGGCAAGCAGGCAGGCAGGCAGGCAGGCAGGCAGGCATCACTGCAGAGAGAGAGAGAGGAGAGAAAGAAGTTCATCCTTGCACGAAACAGTGGCACGATGCGATTGAATTATGATTGGACTGTCACTATGTGATAGTGCGTTACCTCTTTTAAGTGTTATGTACAACACTGAATGCGTCATTGTACTGTTGCCACATACAAAGGTGTGTGTGTGTGTGCATGTGTGTGTGTGGGTGTGTGTCTGTGTCTGTGTCTGTATAGATGTACGTTATGAATACTGTTGTACGCATGCATATATATGTGCGTGTGTTGTGCGATGTAAATCGCAATGCGCTCTGCATGTATATGCACGAGCATTTTTGTCTCGTAGTCTCGTAGGGGATAGAATCGTGACGTTTAGTCTATTTATACTTGGTATTTTGAATCTTATCATACATAGCCATAAGCTTAGATAATGCGTCGTGACCATGATCTGTTCAAATTTATGTGTACAAGTGCAGATATATCTTCGCTTTCTTTGACATCTTTGCTTGTACGAAGTACTATTATCAAAGACTCTCCATTCAAGGCATGCAGAAGCCTACGCTTAGAAAACATACAAGCATATTCATCACACACACACATACATACACGTTCACACGCTCACACTCTCAATAAAGACACATACAAAATGTGTACAGAGCGATTCTAGCACATGCACACAGACACAAACACGTAAATTTTCCTGGTCGCACGTGAATCATCAATGCGTATATAAATTGTGTGAAAATAACGTACACTAACTAACAACAACGTTTGATGATGCAGCATTGTTCGAAACATCTTAGACCGACAACATGAAAATATTCGCCATTGGCATCTTCCGCAAAAAGGACAAGGACCCAGTCACCTTGAACGAGGTGGTGGATGTTAGCTCGTTCGGTTACTTTCAGAGAGGAAGGTATGCGTACATTCTATATGCGCGTACACATGCACGATTTTTGATTTGTGTATATATGTGCATGTGAGTATACATATAATGTTCTTACTATTCACTTACGAGAAGTTATTAGAACTATTACTTTTGTGTGAAATGTGGAAACGTGAAGATCCACAGGCGTGTTTACTTTTTGTATTTAAGAACGAGGTATGCGACAGTGAATATACGTATTACGTACGTATGCAGAAGTTGAGTGTGTGTTGTGGAGTTTGTGCAATTTGGACATATATAGTATGTGAATATTCGTTGTACGATGTAATATACGTAATTTGACGTCCTCAAGAGTATGCGAGTGTCCGCACATTTGTGTGGGTAGATCTAGTCAAGTTAATTTTGTCCGGCTAGCGTACGTTGTGCGATGTGATGTGCTAGGTTCCTACATGTCTTCTTTTGCTTTGATTAAGTCGTGAGTGTGAATCTAGCGCACACATTTGTAAGTGCCAGTCTTGATGCATGCATATGTATGTGCGTCTGTCGGTATATGCGTACCCTAGTGGGTGCTGTAGATTTTACTTTACGATGAGAGTAATATTTCGTAACCCCGCACCCCTATCTTTGTTTTTCAGTGTTAAAGAATTTATCGAGTTCTTCATGAAGACAGTTGCAGGACGAACGGCTGCAGGTACAAGGTAAGAGTTCGTACTCATACCAACATGTGTAATGTTTTTATCTTGTCGTGTGCATGTGAGAGGAGAATGTATGTGCACCTTGTAATGTCAACGCTTGGTTGATAGTTAGTGATGGAAGGCAGGAAGAGTTGTGAAATGGGCAAGTCTGTTCACATAACGACTTGTAATTGATTAACATGCGATGTTCATGTAGATAAAACTTTCACAACATGCCAACACACAATATTAATTGGTAGATGTGGGTGGATGGCACATATCCACATTCACTACCATGGTGTACATTGTTGAAGAGATAGGCTTGCTCATAATTTTACAATCCTCTACTCAGTAGCTGTGTGTTGTGTGTTTACCTTTTCTACGTTTGTATACATTAAGTACTCGGTATACTGTATCCACGTACCACTCACCATATGAGGAAATCGGTTGAATAATCAAAACATTTACTATTTCCGTTGGCTATTAGACAACCTCGAATGTATTATTGCCACTACTATTCCTCCCATATCTTGTTCGATCTTGTACATATATAGCGTTACATGGAATGTGCTGTTTCATGTTACACTAATCTAAAAAATAGCAATCATGGAATTGAGTTGTTGCCGGACATACACGTCATCACATGCTTAGATGCTAGTTGTCTAGCTTATATGTACTTGTTGTGTACATATTTAGCCAACTAACAGATGTGATACCTTTAGTGGACATGTGTCTTATGTCTGCTACATAGATTAGAATACGCAAAGTGCAATTGTGTGAAGATGAAATTCTCGCACGGTCATGTTTAATTCCATGCTCCTTTATGCAGAACATCAGTCGAGGAACAGAACTACGTGTGTCATTGTCAGTGTCGATTGGACAACTTAGAGTGTGTGGTTGTCGCCGATAAAGAGTACCCTAGTCGAGTGGCATTTGGTCTTATTGCCCAGATCATGGATGATTTCAGCAAGCAATATCCAAAGAGTGTATGGATATCTGCAAAAGCTTCAGGTGTGTATATACGCTTGAGTTAGATATATGAATGATCATCGCGTGTGTAAAGATGTACGTGAATAGAGTACGGGGTTGTTGCGGTTAAGAGTTGTCTACTATGAGAGGCTATCAGTATTCAAAGTTGCTTAAATTCTTGCAAATGTGGTGTAACTTAACATCGATCAACCATGATTTCCATGAGGCTCACATGTACACTATATGTGTATATGTATATACGTTAATTCAAGTTATTATCTGTTTAATAAAACTATATGTAGTGTCAGCAACCAGTAAAAAATACCAGAACTCCCTAAATGCCCCTGTTTGTAGAATATTCGCTTGCATTTAAAGACAGTGCAGAAGTGAATAAATGCACCGTAATATGTCCATATAATGTTGTCACGTACACATACTTATGTTCCACACTCCCACCTATAAAGATTTCTTAATTGAAAAGCGAACAGGTGTATGAATGGTACATACGATGTTTAATTATTTTGAATGTCCCTGATATATAGACGTACCTATGCACTCTCTGACGGTGACTATGGAAAAGTACCAGAATCCCGCTCAGGCCGATAAAATAATGAAGATACAACAAGATCTAGACGAGACCAAAGTCATCCTCGTATGCGTTTATATTAATATTTATGTATGCATGTGTCTGTTTGAAGCAAGTTGTGTATGCATATGTAGATTTCACTGGTACACTTTCCTGTATTCGTATCAGATCCGTTGTTCTTTATAGCGCTAAGATATGGTACATATATTCCTTCTTTGATTTTGTTTGTTTTTGATTCTAAATTTCAGCATAAAACGATTGAGAGCGTTTTGGAGAGAGGGGAGAAAATCGACAACCTGGTAGAGCGATCAGAAGATTTGAGTCGTCAGTCCAAAGTATTTTATACCCAAGCCAAGAAAACAAACCAGTGTTGCGAATGGATGTGAATGGATATCTTAGTGGCTTTCATAGTACAACCGTTAGGAGAAAGATTCGAAGCAATTTATTAAGTGCGCTGAAATATTTGGGTTCAAACGTCTCCTGGTTTTGTAAAGGAATATGTACACAAGAATGGGACCGTCTTCGTTTGAAGTAGATTAAATTACTTTGATTATATATTATCTGTTAGTTGTAGAGTATTTATGCGAGGTTTACCAGAAACAGAGCATCTTAGCTTGTTAAAGTCACTGAAGACAATCGTTCAATGTACGTTATTGTCATAATATAATTTCTATACAGTGCGGCCACCCAAGATCTATACTATGGTAAATATATAAACACAGATTTATATGCCACAATGGATTCGCGAAATTCCTACGCGTTCAGTTGAAACAGAATAAATTGTGTTTATTTATATCATATCTCAGCGAAAAAAGAAATTTTATATATGTAGTATAATGATTGAGTTTTGTAGCAGATCATATATATAAACAGTTATACATATAAAAAAAAGTCAGCATATACATGTTTTACATGTCTACGATCTATCGTTTTACATAGTTATGATGTATCAACAAGATCATGGATAAAGATCCTGTCTTACTCCGTCCCCTTGGTTCCATCTCCCGAACTCGTACTGTATGTGATTTGCAATTGTTGCGTCTGGCACTGGTTATGTGGTTTTTGCTGTTGCTCATGGTCTTGCCCATGTTCCATGTGCTCTCTTGAACGGTTCTCTTTCTCAAGGTTCTCCTCCTTGGCCTTTTCGAGCTGTTTCTGTTGCCTTTGTGTGTGTCTTAACTGCAATATCAGCGTCTCGTAGTACGATTGATACTCAGGCTTGAGCTTGATCCCACAGTAGTGATACTTCGAATTTTTTCGATTGCCCAAACGGCGAATGGTGACATCCGGAAAAGCGATTCGTACCACTTTCCCTACTGTCGGCTGATACGCGGGCGATATTTCCTTTTTTTCGCAATGGTCGCAATACATGTTGTATAAGTCTGTACGAGGGACAGTAAAAGCCCTATCACACTCTTCAAAATGAACATGCAGCCACTCATACACATCCGAAAACTTCAACACCGTACTCTCTGCGTTGGGATATGAATAACCGCTACCTCCGGTGGTACCTGTTCCTCCCTCATTCTTGGAAACTTGTGCGCGGCCAACACTAGCTGGACCATTGTCTGTGTTTGTACTCATTGAATCCTCCTGCTTTATCAGTGATGGAGAATTGGTGTGAGACAGGGATTGGGCTGTTGAATACTGATCGTGAGTGAGATAGGGAGATTCATATCCACCGACCACACCGTTCTCAAGCTGTGTTTGATAGTCCTGTATAGAGAAATTGTCATGCTGATTATGTGAGTGTGTGTTTGGGTTGGAGTTATGCTGCAATTGTTGATGTTGCTGTTCGTGTAAGTGATTCAAAAACTGTTGACTGAACATTTGCTGTTGTTGCTGTTGCTGAATCTGCAGTTGTTTCTGCTGTTCTCTATGAAGAGCCTCCAGTTGCTCCTGTTGGTGCTTAAGTCGCTGTGCCGCATTCATATTACTACCGTCCCTGGAGTTAGCTCGGCTTCTGCTGTCAGGGGACATCAGCTCGCTGTCACTATGACAACACTGAAGTGAGGGAGTAAATGCAAGAGTGCCAGAACTAGACGAAGATGTGTTGACCGCGTGTATAGGTGCTGCTGCGGCTGCGGCGACGGCCAACGCCTTCTTCGTAAGATAGTGCAAGGTGGGGTCCATCTTTGTTTGATTTGGTTGGTGTTGTTGCGATGAGGGCTGCTGTTGTTGTGATGAAGTCTGCTGTTGTTGTTGATAGTGTCTAGACTGGGTATACGTCTGTTCCGAGCTACATCGGGTCAATGTACTGTGCCCTTCATTGCAACTACTTTCCGTGCCTCGGAAGTTATTTGTATTTACAGTGTTTAGAATGTTGCTACTGAAAGTCTCGCCTTCGGTCTCGCACGTTTCACTGAGCCCCCGATGCAGTTTGTTTATTGTTCTTTGTAGCTGATCAGGGTTGATTCTCTTTCTGTTTGCACCCAATTGTAGCTGTGGATGTGAACTAGAACGCTCCTCTGTCATCGACCGCATTGTATTGCGTGTCTGTGACTGTACATACATCGGTGCGTGAGGTTCGGACTGCGAGCGATGATACAACGGAGCAGATGATTGATTGCTGGCATTGCTGTGTGAAGTCGTCTGTGTGTTGAGTTGATTGACATTTGTTGTGTGTACGTTCTGGTTGAGTATTTGTGTCTGAAGAGCAAGTAACTGTTCAGGGAGAGATGGTATCGCAGATACTGGTGATTGCTCAGTAGTAAAGTTTGTCTTTGTGTCAGGGTTGCCGTCCGGTTTTGAACGCGAGATCGAATCCTTAGGAACGCTCAGCATCTCCGACTTCATCTGTTCGCGCTGCTTGGCCTCGCGCTGTCTGTGTGCCAGCAGTACCCTTTGCTGTTGTTGCTGTTTTTCTTGGAGTGTGTATTGCTGTTGTTTGTCAAGCGTGAAGGCCGACTTGACATCCGCTTGCCCGGTAGGCGGATGCTCAACTAAGTCCTGCATAGAGATAAGGTCTGTAAATCCCACGTCAACACCAGCCAAGCTAGTCATCTCACTAAGATTGTTCAAACTCGTGGAAAGCATACTATCACTTGTAGTTTTAAGATCAAAATTAAGACCCATTAAGGGCATGCTGTTTGTGTGTTCTTCGAGATGATTGAAATATGGCTTTTGCAGGGACAGCGAAGGTTGTCCGGCCTTTGCTTGTGCTTGTGATGGACTCCATCCAGTTTTAGCGTTGCTTTCGTACGCAGACAGTACACTTCCCACCAACAACGCGCTCAACCGTTGACTGCATGCATCCACATCATCACCTTCATCATAGACGATGTTTTTATAAGATTTTGAGGTGATATTCAATCCCATCTCAGGTAACACTGTATTCTTCGTGCTCGACTGACTGGCCTTTGATGACATCCTAGGCCTCAGACCAATGAAACTATCATTGCTGTCCAAACCACTGAATCCGGTCATAGAGCCATCTCCACCAAGACTTGTTGCACTATTGGACCTCATACCTTCATTATGGAAATTGTTCAAAAAATGTTGAGACATATGTGAAGAGCGACCATGGGCGGAAATACTAGCAGGACTGGTCACACTAAAAAGCTGATCGAAATCACCCAAACTCAGTGAGGGAAGTAGGTCATCGTTCAACTCTGAGTGTACAACCGTGGGATTAATGTTCTGCGTAGCGGTAGTAGAACCGCCATCCACCACTGCTGGCGCACTCATCGAAGAGAACGTCCCACTATCACTTAAATGATCAGCAGACGAACGTTCTGTAGAATTTGTTTCTTCTCGAATATTTTGTATTTTATTGTTGGATGAATCACCGGAAATCGAAGGTAAATGTTTCAACATGCTGTGCACCACAAAAGCTTGTACCCGACCAGAATGCCATTCACCGCGTCATGTGCACATGTGAGTGTGTGTCTTGTGTAGCGAAAATTATTTTCGAGGGTGAGTGTGTATGTTTGTTACAAAAAATTCTAGTATGTATGCAAGTATATTGCCCACGCTAATGCAAAGTTCTTCACATACGCGTGCAACAAGGATAATTGTGCTCGCAAATCTTGCCCTCCACAGATTCCCCTTCTACAAACACTTACATGTATAGGTTTACTTATGTGTATATTTTGTAAGCGTTGCTGCTCGTGTGCGCGTGTATGTTTGTTCGCAGGCAAGTGTGATTTAACATAAAAGGCGTGTTAAATGAAGGGAAGCTAGTCCGTCAGAGTGGCTGACAAGGTCTTACACACTCGTTTCACTATCGCAGCGCAGGGGTCCATTATGTGCTACTGCCCTCAGTGCACCAGCTGTTCTGGGTGCCATTAAGACCCACCAGTGAGAACAGAGTGTGCAAATGTATTAGATTGGTAGGGTTTGATTGGCAGATGGAAAGCGATAACACATTGGGAAAAATATATTCGCGAGTTGGTATTCTTTGCCCGTTCTCATTGATATTCATGACAATTGTAGTGTACAGGAAAGAGAACCGGGTGGGGGGAGGGTGGGGAAACGAGGAGGGTGTTCCATTTTGTCGCAGTTATGTCACCTCAGTCACTAGGCCTTATCGTACATTGCATCCCTTTACGACGTTAGCTTATACATTCTCGTATTGCAAAATTGTACTTTCTAGTTGAGCTCCGTACTGTTGTCGCGGAGCAAACTTGGCCTGCTCCGTGCACGAATTATTCATAATAATGCATGAATGTCTTAAGCAATCTCTACTACTAGTTAACAAGCTATAAAATACACATATTCATCATGGTAGGTAGGCGAAGTTTTAAGCAAAGAATTTCGCACATTTATCAAAAGGATTTCGAAAGTATGTCGTGTTTCGACCCAATTCCACGTCTTGAAGCTAATTGATCAAATTCGTGGCGCACCTGCTGAATTACACACGCTTATGTCCGTTAGCATCGCTTCTTTGAGAATTCTAATGCTAATTTGCAAATTCAATAACTGAGTTGTTGATGAACTGTTCTTGGAAGGGAGCAATACCAGAAACAGAATCATATATGTGTGGACCGTTGGATATCTCTCGATTGAGTGTACAGAGACCTTCATTGTTAATCACCAGGCTAATATTATATCTTCTCGTGCGTATTGTATCTAGAACAAATAATTGTTGGAAAAGTGGCTACTATAGAAGTCCATTTTGTATTCGATTTTATTATATCTTCTCGTGCGTATTGTATCTAGAACAAATAATTGTTGGAAAAGTGGCTACTATAGAAGTCCATTTTGTATTCGATTTGTGTAATCGTGCTATCAGATAGATTAAGATTGCTCATCGTTATCTTGAAATATTGTACGAAGGGAAGCACGTTGAAATGAGTGGATTTATTCTTATTGTCATCCTGGAGCTATGCAAACTTCGTTGAGTCATGCACGCTATCGCACTCAAAAACTGAACACGGAAATGTGTATTTATCGTAGTTGACTCGTATGTATTTTGTGTAGAACAAAGACGACAAACGTATCACCTTGGTTTTTTTAAAGACTATGATCAAGGGTAAAGCAATACGACAATAGAATTGTTTTTCTCAACTTTCTTTACCTTTCCTATCGTATCTAATCGAAAAAATAAACTCACGTTGTCATCAAGAAAATATCTCATTCCGAGTTCTAATATTTGTATACGCTATCCTATAATGTTAAGAGAATTTTATCACATTCGAATATAGCTAATATGTATTTTCATATTAACAATTCAAATACACATATACGGATACAGACATCCTATATACACAAAACGTTTCGATTTGACGATACTAACTTTATATACTAAAATTAAACACTATATGTTAGACCAAGGGGTGATAAAACCATCTAAACTGTCGGTCAAATTAAGCCCATCAATCTTCTCGCGACATTCCAGTCACAGTACAACCGCTTTCATGTATAGAGGTACATGTTCGGGTATAGGTTTGTATGTATAAATACATATGTGCACATATGCATATCACATCCGTAGTTTACAAATATTATAAGTGCATGTGCACATATGCGTCTATAGGTATACATGTACATATGTATGCATACAACAATGATCCTAATTCTCTACCTACGATGGACCAGCTGTGCGCCACATGCTTACTAAGTTAGAATGTATTAAGATACGAGAGCAAATCGACAATAGCTATATAAACAGAGGACACTTCCAAATTAGATGCAAGGTTAAAAGCTGTGTGACTATTTGCATATATATATGTGTGATGCATGGCTTAATGCACTCAAGAATAGCTACTATGGGGATACGATTTCGCTGCTTCTTAGAGGTAGTCACGTCTCCACAATGCACCTTCATATTTTTGGAGACGAACACCACATTACATTCACGCAGGGTGACCATCGTCATATACATAGACACTCATACTCATCGTAACATCTATGATGCAAATTCAGAGTGCATCTTACAAATACTCGCTATAAGCTTCTCCTCAATCTCCACATCCTTTGCCTCAATCTCCTCCTCTGTGAGTGCTACAACACACACGCCGCCCTGGTCTCCTGGAGTCACCAATGTAATCGTGTACTTGCGTGTATTGAGTATATTCCCCACTACGAGTTGGTGACCGTAATTCTCTAGAGCTCTTTTCGCCTGTGAGTGATGTAAAGCACATGCAAGGTAAGGTATTAATACATATTTCAGAATCGCAAACGTACTGTTATTCACGGTTGTACGCGTTCTTAGATGGCATTTTTTTAGATTGCATTTTTTTAGATGGCATTTTTTTTAGTACTGCCGTGATTCGAGTACCTTGATGAAATAACGTAAATGTGCATATCTCAATTTCATCTGCATACATACTTTTGGGACCAAAAGTGCGGGATCTGTTTCCAGCTTGAAGCTCACAACGAACGCCCTCGGGCACCACTCTTTTACCAATGAATATAACATCTTAGGAACCTGCAATAGCCACAATGATACTATGAGATATAGCACTCAAAGCGTTTCTACTCACACGAATAAACATGCATAAATTCAGGCACAAACAACTCAGTGTACATCATAGAGTAAGTGTGTGTCATTATGTCTAGTGCACATACACAAGACAATCTCCCAGCATTCAACCACTCATATGTGCTTCCATAAAAAATATCATACATTGTTCAGAATATACGAAAATTGCTCATCATAAGGCTAGACCTTATGCATGTATACAAACTTGTAAAAATACCGGAACGTTCTTACACAAATACTTACAAGCACAAAATAGAATGTGCATACCTGTTGCATTTCCAGCTGGAAGGGGCCGTCTCGAGATTGAATCTTATGCACTTCCATTTTACTTGCGGGAACAAAAAAGTCCGATACCGCCGCAGCAAGGTAACAGACACCGCCAGATCCTAATTTTGTATGAATAAAAGTATGTCAGAGCTATATAATAAGTCATGGTTATGTATTGTATATACGCATATGTTTATATGTACCCACTCTCGTGTGTTTCCATATAAATTTTCTCAAGGAAACTTTCCACCAAGGATCGCCGTCGGTAAGGTCTCAAGTTATGGATATAAGCACAATTATATTTCTATGCAAACGGCCACAATTCATATCAATACATATGATTATATCTCACATTACACAGGAGCTATAAAATAATATTTGGTGCACCAGTGGGCATCTATACAAATATTAGATTTGTTATGTCAATAAACGAATGATGTGAAAACTAGCCAATGTATTTCTACTTTACTATCCATTCCGCGTAAATATATCACTTAAATGATTTCATGTTCATACCTTCACCCCACGCATATTCACAAAGTGATAAGTGAGTGAGTGAGTGAGTGCGTGCGTGCGTGCGTGTGTGCGTGCGTGCGTGAGCATGTGTGTACATGTCAAGATGTATACTATATATGTATGTATTAGGTATTTCTCCCGTGAAAGTGACTTCGACATACATACATACTTGACATACTATATCAGTCAAAATTATATGTTCAACCAATCCAATCTATGTGTATAAGCAGCTTGGTTGCGTGTATTTCTATTTCTTCCCGAACTTAAAGGTAAGAATTTATCGATACTACTAAAAGGTTACCTATTGAATTTAGCTCCATTGTGCAGGCCTTAAGGTAATGAAGATAAGCGGTCACTGTAGTAAAATCTACTTTCAACAGCATACGGCTTTCCTGCACCTTTTCATACCTTTTCAAGATGTTGATTAGCTCATCTTTATTCTGTATGCGTAAAAGTTGCAGTGAGAAGTGGACCAACATAGAAGAAAACAACAACAAACCATGTCTATGTTTCTTCTTGCCCCCCTACGGCGGTGGTGCGAGACAGAGCAACTGTGTATATTGTTCACACATTAGCACATACCTGCATATACATTTGCGTATGTATAAGATAAAATACATATATGAACACAAACTCACCTGAGGGGAAACAAAGATACGACTTCCGTTCGTCTCGCTTTCTTCCACAGAAAGGAAGTCCAAAAAGCAGTGAGTAGTGTGCGTGTAGTTTCTGCTATATGGCTCAAGACTATAAGCACGATGAAGAAACACTACAGCATAACCTAATATGTGTGATATACACAGTATGAATGAGAACGTTCATATGCAACCAACACAAGACTACCTGCACGATGAACGAACAATAAACCCAAAATGCTTCGATATAACATTGTACATCATAGTGGGTGAGTGTACTCATATATTCCTATAATACGGACACAAATCGAGAATAACATCACAAATGCTAGGTATATAAATTGTGCACATCAAAAGTGACCATTTCAACAAATACGCACACGAAATCCTAGTTAGCAAGCGAATACTCCGGCGAAGCAAACTGTGGAGTATTCGCACATAAACATTAGTGAATATAGACTGGTTGACAATGTGATGGGGTGATATACAAGCACATAAACATACCCTTAGATATGAAGTACTCGGCAGAAGCAGATCCCCGGGTTCCGGCACTAAAATTGTCAACAAAGCGTACAGTATGTTTCTCTAAAGGTACAGTTGTACCACCAGACGTGACCAATACTACTGGACGACTTTGTGCTTTATGATGCTGAACGAAGTCCCTCACCTTGCAGGAGACAGTTTCTATGTCTGACGGGGAAGGCTCACTCGTAAAGAAAGTTTGTTGATCCATAGTGTTGGTGATGAACTCTCGTTTAAGAATTTATTTTACGCAGCAATCCTTGAAAGACAGTAAAGGTAGGGGAAAAAATTCGAACACAGGCTGGTTCAAAGTCCATTTATGTTTGAATATTCGCGCGAATGTTTACGAACGTAGCTTTGACGTATTCATTTGAGGTTCAAACAGCTTCTAGATCGTCCATGTATATGAGTGGAGTGTACGAGCAGATATACGTACTCATGGATCGATCTACTTATCGAACACTCGTATATACGAACGTGCACGAGTGTGTGTGTGAGTGAGTGAGTGTGCGTGAGTGAGTGAGTGAGTGAGTGTGCGTTTGTGAGTGAATGAGTGAGTGTGGGTGTGTGGGTGTGTGTGTGGGTGTGTGTGTTTTGTGTGCAATGCATGCGTTGTTGTGACAAAATACAACGCATTGTGAGCACAGAACAACTCCATTTCTTCTTTAGTGCTCTGTAGTTTTTCTTTACTGCTCTGTTTACATGACCTCCCCTTCTCTATTGCTCAGCCACGTACTGTTGAAGTATACGTATGACGATGGGATAGCAAGTTTCAGTCTCTTCATAGATGTGCGTCTTGGGCGTGGCTGCACTAGAATCCTACGTAGATTGTTCGCCTCACGGTGGAAATAGTAATACTTGTTCTTTTCTATGTTGGAAGTGAGAAGATAAACCCTTCCTCTCGAATTGGCACCGTCAAACAAGTAGTTTTGAACGTTAGACCTCCACCTCAGCAATGAGTCCAAAGCGACTTATATGCCGTTTGTCATTAGACTTGCGTAACCGGACCTATACTTGTTTTTTCGAGCACTGTACATTTAGTAAGCCGCTTGTACTATAGACATTGCATTGACTATTTTGCACGCCCACCACCTGGTCGTTTTCATTTACATCTCAGTTCATTTATTATGCTCAACTTCTGATCTGTAAATTACATGCTCTTCCAAGCACGTTGTGTTGTCGAAGGCGTGCATAACACTGTTCTAGTTCCTCCTTATACTTGCCAGAGTACGGAAGATGGAGAGATTTATTACTGTAAATCCCCCAATGGGCGTAAGGGCAACTCTGTAAAGTCGATACCACAGTAAATCAAGGCGTTTGTTTGGTGATAGTCTTCTCTGTTGGCAACAAAATGTTGACTCGTTGTACAACATTCCAATACTATGAATTTGTCAAAACGACCACAACTTGAGTTGCCCTGTACTTGTTATACTGCTACATCTTATTAATCTTCAATCTAAGATGGTATCGTATACCCTATAATGGAAACACCCAAGGTCTATACAGAGCTTTTAATACTTAATTTGATTTAAACATGTTCCCAGCGAATCATCATAAAACAAACTCTTTTAGAATCATTTTAGGTGTTGAGTCCTCCGCTGGTTCTCCACTTAATTTAGAAGTCCACGTGTAACAGTAAATACAACCGTCTGTTCACGTCTGTGACACAGCTAAAATCGGCAAAGAATAAACATCCACGTACTTCATGTAGGCAGAAAATAATACACTTTTTATATTTAGACTATGCACGGATACGCAGGGGTAAAAGAATCCATACCCTGAAGGCGTACTTTCAACAAATGAATACATAATCGTCGAACTTTGAACTGTAGCAGCCATGAAGAGACTAGCTTACCACATTCTTATCCTTAACATTGTTCCAAGAAAACTATTTACATCTAATTCCAATCTGAATAGTTGGTTAATCCTCTAGAGAATAAAAATCAACAACATATTCAGTTCCTGTTCACAGAATTTGGCGCCCAAGCCATACCAGTTGCGATCAGAGTTATCATCATTCTCACCATGCATTTTTCTGCACACATCTACTAGGCTTACAAGTTCATCGACATCGTAAGCCGTTGCTCGCAGAAACGTAAGCACATAGTCGATGCTGTATTGGAGTCGAGCCATGCGCGAGATAATCTAGATGAAACGTAAATCGGCGTCAAAGTGTAAGTTTAGGTGTACATAGAAAGGGGACGTAATATTGAAACGGCCCGCACACTTTATCCTATCATGCTATGCACGTTTGTGGCAGTGGTTTCTTAAATGCAACTCACAAAATACAGATTGTACCCAATCAATCTACTAACGTCCTTCTACTCATCCTGTGCTTGCTTTAACTTGCACATTTCACTGCCTTGTCTGTTAATTTTTTTTTCACTGATACATGGCATACTTATGAGCACATTTCTATACAGAAATATCCTTCATATACATAAAGGTGATGTGTATGTATATGCGTTTACCTTATCATTCGCGTTAGTTCAATTCTATTTGTAATAGTTTGGTTTTTGACTAGCAGGGAAGATTAGAGGTGAAATCGGGTGATGCTGCTCGTCTGCAGGTGGCGGGGCGTGTACATAGATGACTTCTCCACTGGGTAGAAGTAGTGGCCTCCTCTCTCCCTGTTGGAAAATGGCAGGCACATGAGCAAAATCTTTTAACATACATGGAAATATTTTACACACCGTGCAAACCACTTACGTTGGCTTCCATATGTGTGGCCATAGCTGAAGACCTCGAGAGTGACCGATCACGAACGTGCGTTGCGCTCGCCGCAGTACGGTCTCCGAATATCCAAAATTGAGCAAAGATGGTCATATCAAACACAATCGTACCAAGACTGTAGATGTGCGCCAACAACAAATGCATACATGTCAACTCAGAAAGCAAACAGATTGAATGTGATAGCAGAGAGCTCAAGATCAAGCGGCGAAAGAGTATGGGATAATGGAAAGTAACAGGCCGATCACAGTAGTTCCATGGTCGCAGTAGACCAGGTATGGGGATAAACTACATCTTGCACCAGAAGGACGAAACAAACTTGTCAAAAATACAGAGATGCTTCCCAATCCAATTGCAGCGTATGATGTACCCAAAGAAGAAAAACTAACTTATTCGTGTGTATACACTGACGTATTATGTATGTGTGAAGTGCATGTTGTTTCAGCACGAAACTTACCTTCCTACAATCCATGGTAACTTCTTCAACAAGAAGTCTGAATCACAACTTGTTATGAAAATGCTAAGGGAATATGTAACATTCCCCATGACAGCCAACAAAAACATGGTGAAAGCCAGCCCACCCGTGGAACGCCGCTTGATCTGTGAATAAAATATGTTCGAGAGAGTTCGTATGTGTTCAGTGGGCAAGATGTGCGAAGAGAGAAACGTGCATGTAAGTATGGAAATATACATATGCGCTAACTAAGGGAATCCATAAAATAGTGTTCAAAGACAATCCTCCATCGACTTGTGTCTCTTTTTTGAAATGGATACATCAGAAACGCATACACATCTGAACGTATATGTATGATTGCAAAACATACATCCTTATATATACACGGGTATGTTGTGAAACGTAGCAACTGTACAAGGACATGCAATATGGTGAACCTCTTTCATTAATGCCAACTATACACGTACGTATGTATGCGGTCACTGATGTGTACTGCTGTGAAACATACATTCTTGATAATTTGTGGTATCCTTGACGACAAATAGAACGCTGCAGAAGCAATTCCGAGACCGTATCCAATTTGTGTTTGCGTCATCTGCAATTAATAAGTCAGAATTGCAATGCGTAAGCATATACGTGACTTACAAACCACTCGAAAGAAACAACAATTTTCCGAAGTGCACTTCGTACATATGTACAAAACGGGTTGCTTTTGACAGTCGCTTTGATAGATTCGTATACATATTTCATATGCCTTTCAACACGTACTTAAAATAGATCTAATGTAGAAGGAAAAATGTCATGTACACACCTATACATTATAACATAAATGCTCAGGCATCATTAGAGTACATTTGGAAAAAACATCCACATGCAATAATGTAACGATGGCCACTTATGTATGCAATCAATATATACACTTTTACGTGAACATACATACCTGGATGCCACCTACATCTACTGATAACAAGCTGCGGCCTACGCCATTCGAAGCAGAGTTGCCGCGCGTTCCGTCCACATGTAATGCCATAGCAGTTTTAATAGCAAGAGCACCGATAGTTACAAGCAGCAATAACGAAGCAGATGCTTGATACATTCGATTATTGGCCGCTATTTATATGTGTGTGCACCAAAGATGTATAGATGTATATTCCAGTTAGAAAATATGCAGCCCGCATCCGTACGTTCAATAGGAAGTACAACAATATTTTTAAAACTATATGCCGAGTAGAAAGGTAGTGGGTATATTGTACATTCGTTTTAACGTGCGAGGTAGGGAAACACATGATCCGTATATACATACAAGGTTTTCTAGAGTTGTGGGACTCCAACGTTGACTTGACCGTATAGTATGTGAACTGCATTATCATCAACATATCCACAATCACAAAGTAGTACGCAGTGATAATCTGTAGACAGAAAGAAGAAAGTTGGAAAGAACAAGGTATGTTATAATATTATTGTTGGTAGCAGAGACTGTAAAAGTGTTGTCGATTAGATTTGGGTGGGATGAATACGAAACTTGCGGAGATATACAACCAAATGTATGGAAACATGTAAACACCGACAACATACTAGTGAGCCGTAAGTCACCGCTAAAAAACCCCCTGGCACGATTTGTCCATACAAACAAACTCGTATGTATAATGAACACATTCACAAGTTTATACTCATGCCGGACACAAAGCCTGGTTTACGAGTAGATCTTCTCGCAATAAAAGGGAATATGCTGATAAGACATAGACAAAGTAAACATGATCCTGAATTAAAATCATAGATACATATATATGAGAAGTATTCATACATACATATATGCGAGCCATTGTACGACACAGTACCAACCTGAGTAGCAAGCTGGTGAGTCATCCTGGCACCGATGAGATTGAGGGCATCTCCAATAAGCCACTGGCAAAGAAACAGAAGAGAAAGTGACTCGGCATTGCCGTTGCGGTAGTTAGAAAGCATTTGCCTATCGAAGAAAACAACAAATCTAGTAAATATCAATACTTCAGGGATGGAGTGGTAAGGAGGGGTCAACAAGCTCTATCATGCGCACAATCACCATATACATGTAGGTCAGTATTGCTTCTTGCAAACTTTTTCGGAACAAATGTATGTCACTCAGTCTGATGAAATATCTACCAAGATTAGAGTGCAATTGCATATTTTGTAGGCCATGTATGACATAAAATCATATTCCACTTCATATTCTTTTTCTGAGACGCATCCGAAGTAAAACTGCTTGGTAGACTAAAATTGTACAGTGTTCCTGTGCACATGCGTGTATTGCAGTTCTAGTATACAGTGTGAACACAAATGATTGTGATTTTGACTTACGGTGCTTGCGCGAACAACCAAAAACCAATTGACGATAGCCCAATATAAAAAGCCAGAGTGTGTTGCCACCCAACAACGCATTCACCGAAGTATGCAAATATCCACTGGGGCCCATCGGGGCAGCTGGCTGGAATACCGTCAAGGTTAGAGTCCTGACCACCGAAAAGATGGAGACATGTTTAGGCTTTGAGTTGAAGAAGAATAAATGGCGTACAACCACGCCATACAAATACAGCAAGATATTTTTAATGTTCGAATACAATATGAACATTTACACTGAATACGTGCCATATTTGATCAACAGATAGAACCGATTGTTCCGAAATGCGCAACATTGATATCCAAGACATGAACACAATGTTGTAAACAACACAAACAATGATTCCCACTTGCCAGGTACTATCACTTATTCTGCAAGCACTGATATCCACCAACAAAGGCGTGAATACGCAGGTACACACTTTCAAATTTTCACAATCTTACACACACAGTGCAACAGCGACATATCAATATACATAGGGTATCTTTCATATAAATGTGCATCATATAAATGTGTACTAAAAAACAACATGGTATGATGTTCAACTACGACGATAGTCACCAAATCAGAAACTCACCATGGTTTGATGGACTGACTACACAGGTCTGTCAGTAGAAATCCAAACACTGAATATATAGATGCTATACGGAAGTCGAAGTGTACACACAGCTTCCCACTGCGATCTATAAAGAAGAAAGTGCAAACAATGTGAATCGAGGCTATGAGAACTGTTATAATAAGTTTGGGCAATTCCGACATGGAACATCATAGTATGTCGCAAATACTGGTTTTATTGCTACACGTGTGTACGTTGTGTCCGTTGTAATGTGACAGTTTACGACATGTCGTGTATGTATATGGTCACGTCATATATGACCTTGCTCACGCCACAATGGCATCAATGTACACAGTTGCGTAGCCATATAGACGTCAGCACAGACGTATGCCAGTTGTTGTTATAACACCTTATTGACATACTGTGTAGCCTCTCGATACAAGTGCGTATGCTAGTTATCGGCTGTGCGTGTACTTATAAACATCCATGGCTTGCGTACTACCGATTAGTATACGATAGGTGTGTGCGTGTGCGATATTTCGTGTTCAGTCGTGCGTTTGTAATTTTGCACTGTTGCCTTTTCGTTCACGGTATTGATCACATTTAATTGTATATATTGTGTGACCTATTTTTTGAACGGAGAACCTCCATGGAATAAAGGTAGCTACGAGGAGGAAACGAACATGGAAGAGAAATAACAAGACCTTCCTTTAACAATAGTCGTACATGCTTTGCTCTACTCTGGTAGAATGCTAACAAATGGTTTGACTAACAATTGATGAGCAATACTCGTTAGCATTTGGGAACATTTAATGACCCTGCTTCACCGCACATCATGGATTGTGTCCTTTGACCTCGAACACGACTTCGAGTTACAGTCTATCTGACGTATACTATACAACTGGCATGTTTGCAAGCCAGCTTTATACGACATACGAAAACTAACCGAAACTATTAATGGCCATTGAATTGCGGTAATCATGAAATCAAATTCGTATACTTTCTTCATTCAGCCCCACCATGTACACCTACGTGACAATAGAAAGATCTAGCAGGATCTGACACTGCAGAAGAACTGCTCGGCATTGTGCTTCACATTGAAGTACAGCCACAAACGTTCCGTGCTTTTAGTTTGTACTTCCTAACATTATGAGTCAGCGATGTGACTATATACAGTCAGGAGGGACCCACATCATAATGGCATGAGGTAACTAACTTGATTTAACAAACCCATGTTGATGTGATGGATATTATCATATTCTACAGCAGCAGTATGCAGTATCATGCAGCAGTGAGTGCATCCATATACTACAGAATAGCACGCAACAGCGAGCGGCATATACATCTGTTATACCGGCAAGCATGTGCTAAGTACTGTCGCGGATATATAAAGGGTACGCTAATAGACATAAACATAAACAAATGTGCAGTTGTTAAGAAATTCGCACTTGTAACATAAATATTGATCGTGCCAACGTAGCCATCAACCAATAAAAAGACGAATTAATTCATTTCTCAAAGCGTATTATTCTGAATATAAATAAAAACTTTTTCAGACATCTGTTTGTAATGTTATATACGGGAATAATAACCTGAATATAGATTAAATATGCTATGAATAAATATGTTTTTATTTTTGTTTTACCGCCGGGATCACACGCATTCATGTAACTAAGGGCACAGTACACGTTCAGTGGTAAACAGTGAAGTGGTAAACAGTGAAGTGAAAGCGTTCACACACATGATCTTTAAACATCCCTTGAACCCTCTTTCCCCCACCAGCCAGCTATCGTCACCTTACCTGCTGCTGCTGCACACATAACATACATATATTATACATGTACTACAAATGGTTCAGTATCACAGCCACTCTTCGAACCCACGTGCACTTCATTATTCACATTTGTAGAATTAAGGTTAAAGGGCATTAAGACATTCGAAGGAAGCATCATGGCTAGAAACCCAAATCAAATTTTTCTACCCCCTGCTGGGGCGATAATGCAAGTGATCGCAATTCTTGGTCCTTTGTATATTGCATGCATTCTAAGTTGGACTACATCGGTGCCAATTATCGGAATGTTCACTGCTGATGTAGAATGGCTAGATGCACTCTTGTATACATGGCGTTGGCCTCTAACGTATGCAGCACTCCTGATTGCTGCTGCTCACATTGGCGAAGCTGCGTACGCGTATAAACTAGCAAAGGATATGCGACTGCTGGCTTTTCCGTGGGCGCTACAGACCTTTTTCTTGGGATACCCTGTACTTAAATCGCTGCTCTCTCTTAAACGGCAAATGAATAGCCCTGTCCCCACAAAGACTGAGGATGCTGTCGAACCTTTTAGTATGTTTATAGTGCGATCCTTATCACTTTATATGTCTAGTACTGTTAAAAATCGTTTTTCAGAAGGAAAAGGAGGGAGGGAGGGGGATTTCAATCTGTTCTTTATTAATTGCTCCTATCTACTGGCATCATAAATCTCAATACAGAACAAGGTTCGAAGGGCGTTGGCTTAACTGGCGGGTGTGGATTTGTTGGAGGGTACATTCTAAGACAATTGGCGGCCGACGACTCTATGAATGTTACTTGTTTTGATCTTCGTATTCCTGAAGAAAAAGATAGACTTCCAAATGTCAGGTATAGTGCACTCATATGGAGACATCGGTATACATGATAGCCACGTTTCTCGAAGACCTCACTTTTATCGTCTATGTGCATATCACGCAAACCGGTAAACAAATCAGCATGTTTCTCCACTCCAAGAAAGGAGGGTACACGAAAACCTATGTATAGTTGATAAGGCAGTTGTTCTGCATGTGAACATGTGCTCACGCGTAGCTTGTAGGTTCATACGTACACTTAAACGCAGTATGCATACATGTTTAAAACATTTGTCATTGTAGATACGTTCGATGCGATATCTCAAATCTAAAGGCCGCGGCGAAGGCGTTTGAAGGTCTCACCACAGTCATTCACTCAGCAGCACAACTTCAACTGTGTACAACTCCAAGGGATACTTTGTGGCACAGAAATTACACCATGACACAGGTGAACAGTCATATGCATTGTATCGGGCACTTGCCCGCGTATTTTGTTGTTTGTGTAATATTTGCCCGACTATATTTCTGTATATACATACATATGTAATCTTGTTCACGTCCTCGCACGCGCCCATGCAGGTTGTTGTAGATGCATGTGTGAAGGCAGGTGTGCGCAACCTTGTGTATACGTCTTCTGCTCCTGTTCTCATGGCCGAAACCCCGTCCGATCAACCCATTCCCCCGACTGGATGGTCAGAAACCACACCTTTCCCAAAACACCATATTGACACATATACGGAGACAAAGGCAGCTGCAGAAGGTAAATTCTGAATTTCAATCCAAATGTAGAAGCATAGATGATGCATGATACGCTTTAATCATATTTGTATATACATAAAAGTTATGCATACTATACATATGCAGCCACACCCAACCTTACAACCCAATGATTGGTATGAATCCGCTAGCTATACTACACATTATGGCGTACCAAAGGTACACATTTGTATAGTACCAGGGCATCCTATAACGTATTCCTGTTGTACAAACTTATTAATGCCGAGTTTACGTATACACGGATTTTCTATAAATACAGTATACCAGGCTAGATAGTATCTTGCTAAAATACGTATTTATATACGTTATTCACAGGTCTAATTATCGATGCTCACGAGTCAAAGAAGCTCCGAACTTGCGTTCTGCGTCCCTCCGGTGTTTACGGCCTGGGCGATCACTTTTTGGCCGATCGTGCTCTAATAGAACCTCCCAATCAAATCATTGGTACGTGCTTTTATACGTCTGTGTGTGTGGTTGTTCCCAAAGCCAGCATGCACACGTCCTGACGTTTATTGCGAGCGATATTATGGGTGTATACATTTATTCCATTTACAAATTGTATGGTATTATATTCCCCTGTCTGTGTACACACATTTGTATGGTGTGAATACACCTGTGTTCATTGACATGCTTCCTTCTTCTGTTTCAGGATCTAACCACTATAAGAATGACTTTGTGTGGGTGGTCGACGTTGCTCGAGCACATGTGCTTGCTGCCAAAAAGTTGGATTCGGAGGCTATCCAAAGTGGTGAGGTATGTCGTGACACCGCCAACGCTCAACCACTTCCGTGTCGTAGTTTCTAAATGTTTGAGTGTATATTTGTGCTTTTCTTAACGGATTCTTTTTCAAATCAACAGAAATATCACATAACCGGTGAACATATTTCCTTGCACGAGTTTGTGGGATGCAACGCGAATCATGAATATCCCGAGGGCTTCATTACACGTTGGGGTAAGTACTGTGTGTAGTTTAAAATCATGACACTTGGCATTCTGATGCAAAGCCGTGGATGTACTGTGTTGCGTATGCACTGACTCGTCTGTTGGTTTTATTGCATCCCCAAGGTTAACCGTACCTTTATGCGCACGCTTTGCTCATGTAAAGTTGCAACCGCTAATTCTCATGTGCATGCACATATACACTTACGTACACGTGCATATAGGTACTTCTACACCCCCGAAACACGTGCCGGTCCGTATCATCAAAGTCCTATGCAAGATAAACCTGGCGTGTGCGACTATGTTTGGTCGCACGCCCTTCCGGGACGCTTTGTCAGAGGTAGCAATTGGGTTCAATAGTATTCCATGGTATTTCGATAACTCGAAGGCAAAACGGGTATGTGCGACATTTCTTGACGTAGCTATGTGTCTCACACTGATTTACAATAGCAGTAGCTACTTAGCTGCACGCACTCATTGATGTTGTTTAAGTTTCATTGCTGTTTTCAAGTTGCGATATTACTATGTTCATGTTCGGATTCGATCGAAAGCTAAATGTATTCACGTATGCAATGTGAACTTAGGAGCTCGAATGGATTCCCCTCGATTCCGGCGATGTTATCCCTAAACTCCGCGAGCAGTTTGACGCAAACAAAAAGCTTCAGTAGTAGATTAGATGCAATACAGATAGTAATCAGAAAGAATTGTGGTGTAGCTCAACATGTAGTCATGCATATGTGCGCATCTCGAATTCTTAATTAAATTAGCAAATCTAAATTTTATTCTAATATTACAACTTATTTAAGAACCCATTGATAGACATGAAGAGTAATTTAAACCCCAATGTGATACTATTAATACTACTTGACCCTAACTCGCATGAATTAGCAGAGGCTGCCGTTCAAATGAATAGCTGATACTGCACAACGTACAATTCTACAACCGTGTTATATCTTTGATACTAGAGCTGCGGTACAAACCAGAACGTGAAAGACATTAGCTCACAAATACTGAACTTGTCAATTGTTCACTATTTATATCTTTGTGTTCATTTCGGTCTTTTCAGTAGCCCAACGAATACTATTGCCAGAATTATACCATAGATATGAAAGCTGTTGCATCGTTCACCCAGTTGAAGTACGTGTAAACGAGCTACAATGATCTTGCAAGAAAGTTGAACAAGAGGCTTAGTTGTTATATAAGGTAAACTAAAAGCACTAGCGGATTGGGGTGTGAATATGGAATGATCTCACGCAGACACTGATAACATCTAAACAGATAGAGAGTTCATCCTAAATGTACATAACACTCCACGGATGTACTGTTCGATATGTACGCCTCCATGAGGTAGCGTCCAATAGGGATTGCGATGTACTAATGAAAGATAACGCAATGTGTCCTCTCTTGAATATAGAACAATTATCGTTATCTTAAACAATACCTCCTCTAGGATATTCTGTTTACATCTGTAACGACGAGAGATGAACCGTTACAAACTATTCTGGTTTACATAGGTTACATCGACAACTAGAGACTTGAAAATGATGACGTTAGTTGGCCTTCTTTTGCAACTACTTGTGAGGGAATAGCGAACTGATGAGAAATAAGTACTTGGTAATGTAAGAAGTGATGCTCAGTACTTACAATTGAACTGAGGAAATATACATAGATACTTTATGATCTACAAACATATTGGCATTGTGCGTTGCAGTGCGATGTTAGAGGGTATGACACCAGATGTTATCATCATGTAAAATCAATCGGAACCCAAAATCGCATAAACAGACCCCACTCTGTTTTTCTGAACAGTTCGTTATATATCAACAAGAACAATATGTTCGTTCATATATACACTCGAATGTTGAATGTTTACTTTTAAGTTACAAGAACAACCCTTGATTGTAGACACCACTTTTGAGGCATACGATTTACATTGATTGTAGACACCACTTCTGAGACGTACGATTTACAAAATCATGGCATTTAGGGATTTACAGACAGGAGATTGGGTACTCTCCAATATTAATTTAGTATGAAGAACGTGGAAGAAAAGGCAAAAGACTGACCCGATTTTGGTTTTCTTCTTTCTGTTATATATCAGGAGAGTGTGTAAGAACCAAGAACCCGATTTCCAAGAACCCAATTTCCAAGAACCCGATTTGTAAGAACCCGAGTTTTAAGAACCCGAATTTTAAGAACCCGATTTTCAAAAAGGCATTATTCTTGTATGAGTAAATAATACATATCATCGACTCGAGTTTGAACACAACCTACACATGTACGCACACATACTCGCATACACGTATATGCACACATACACATAATAGAGTGCGCACACACACATACGAATTCCATACGAAATGACTTGGCTGTTCGATGGTATATCTAGTCGAGCCGTTTCTGCAAAAACTCTTTTTATAGCAGGATGTGTGACTGTCGTAGGATCCTTTCTGTACATGCACAGTAAGTCCGTACAGGCGTCCAAAAAACCACTCCAGGAAGAAATGTATACATATTATTCCATCAGTTCGTTTACCAGTTCTTGGTTACGATCACATTGTAGATGCGTATACGATTACACACAACAGAAACGCAACAACCAACCCCACACTTAGTCCGTACTGTAGTTTTTGTTTGAAGTGCCTAGATATATTCGCGTCGTTGATACTGCCCACTCAATGAAATTCTAGTTGTTCACCATCCTATCGTTGCACATATTGGCACGGTAAGTATGATGTATGCACACCCATATGCACTAGAATATCCGGAGACGAACACTGTTTCTTATACACACCCATGTTCAAACAGTGAAACTTCAAGAAGCAGAAGCCAGTCGTACCAAGGCAGTAGAACTACGACAGGCTGAGAGAAAAGGGAGAATTAAGGTACATAGTACTTACAGTTTCATTTCATTATTGTAGATCATGGATGTACGTATATGTTGTTAGGGGTCTTATGCGTTGCACAGTTAGAAGTGCATGCATACTGAAAACTCACCACTCCACATTCATCTTGTTCTGCTTGGTACAGGCGGAATTACGTCTGAAGGAAGCGTTGACTGTAAAGTCGGGTCAAATCAAAACTATAGAGAATGGCTTCGACACAGAGACTACTATTCCGGTTTGTGTGTGCCCTCCAAAATCGACACGCCCTCTGCTTTTACCATCAAGCTCATGCTTATAATGTTATCAACTACCTATCAGCCTGATGATACTAATATATATATATATATGCAAGCACCATATTCATATATACAGTGGTTCAGTCTTTATTACTGTAGGACATTCATGAGTTGTATAATACTCTTTGATCATGGATGTAAAAGCTACATCCGACAAACACGGAAATTCCCACATGTACGAATGTCCTAGCACATGCGTGCTCATAAGTATATCTTCACGTATGTACAATACTATCTGGTGATGATCTGTGTTTGTTCAGGCAATAACGCATCAACCAATTGGTGTATTGAAATCGTGTTACAAAACTCGCAACGGTACCCCCCGTCAAGGCGTTTGTGTAGAATCAGCGAAGTCCGTTCTGTATATACCTCCGTCTGTAATTAACGCAGAGGTAGGTTGGGGTGTTTGCTCTGCGCTTCTTGTTGGTTTGTTGTGCATGATTGTGAACTGGCAGTAAGTGAGCGCGCCAACCTTCTTTAACGTGTATATCTAGAAGTGACAGCATCTCTTCTGTTGTTGCCGTCAGTGATACAGAAGTCGCACCAACGCATATATTCTTTTGAATATATTTGTATGTGTATTATATGTGTACATGTGTCACCATGCGCATAGATATATATGAGATCCTGTTATATGAATTGTAAGAGCACATGTGGTCAAGCTATGCGTGTGCAACTAGCGAAGTCAGCCCTGTTTAATCTACGTTTTGAGTATTTCAGGATTTCCGAGTGTGTGTGCGTGTGAGAGATTATAAATAGTGTGTACACGGTAAGCAGGAACACTTGCGCGTTGAGCCAATTCAGTAGATTTTGAACTGTCCGACCTCTTATCCCTCACTATGCATGGACATTCAGGCAGCCTTGCAAGGTCTGGAAGAGTACACGCACGTATGGCTCATTTATTCTTTCCACGCCAACACTAACATGGGCAGAGGATCAGGTATGTATAGTCACAGACCTCAATGCTTCCATGCATGTGCGCATATATTACTGTACGTACGTGCAAGTCTGTACGACTTGTAAGTGGATTTCCGTAGGTGATATGTACAGTTATGAACCTTATTACTCCCATGCATGTGTGTATGTTAATATAACTACGCTTAAGTCTGTATAGATGTAAAGATTGCATAGTCGCCCATTTACGTAGGTTCGCATACAGGCGCATGCGAGTAAAACGCCCAAATTAAGATCAACACCGCGTTGAATCGTGGGCATAAGGTCATTACTTGTACATCGTTCATGGCAAGGAGCCACTTCGATTAATGGGAATAACGTTTGTATGAATGCATGTGTATGTACTTCATGTGTTCAAATGCAGCTATCAAAGCGAAAATAGCGCCCCCACGTTTGGGTGGAAAAGATAAGGTCGGACTGTACTCGACACGGACGCCCCATCGCCCAAACAACATTGGCCTGTCGCTTGTTAGATTAGACAAAGTGATTGGTCGTAAAGTGTACTTTAATGGTGCAGATCTAATTGATATGACGCCAATTCTTGATATTAAACCATATATCCCGGTGTGTGTTTGTGTCTGTGTCTGTGTGTGATGCGTGTGCATTCGTGCACAAGAACATGTATATTACCTGTAGCCGTACGTGTGTATATGTAATGTTAATCTTGCACCACCCAATTACCTGTTCACAATAACATATCCAACGTATCCGTACATATACTAGCACAGCTCATGTTCACCCCATAGCATTCATGCATAATTACCAATGTAGATGCATACAAATTGCAATAGGCACGTACGTACGCACAAACTCTTAACATATATGAACACGAAAGAAAATAAAAATTTAGAAGTGTAATATATGTATTTATTTAGTGCATCTCCACATTCACGAATATTCTTATTACTTGGGGTGTTGTTTATATTTTGTAAGTATAGTACGCCGATGTACCCGTAGGTGACGTAAAATTTCCGCAATGGGTGAAAGAGCCACCAGTAATTACATTCCATAAGGTATAAACGTACACACACAGGCTCCACACACGCACGCACACGAACACCCACCTCTTTATGTATTATATGGATATGCATCGATGTATGTATATATGTATGCATGTATGCGAAATTGCATGCGACGCACACGCGACACGCACACACACACTCGCGCACGCACAATCGCTGAACACAACTCACTACTTGCATATCAGGTTCTAATTTGCGATAGTGCCAGAGAAATCCTAGATAATTTTGTTCTTAAAAGATTAAAACTGTACAAAGGAGCTAGCGCTGATGACATTGTACGTTTAATTAGCGACGTTCTTAAGCATGATATCCGCTCAGGTGAGTTACTAGTGTATTTAAATACAGTATGTTTAACATCCACATATACTTTATACATTCATGTGTATGCGCAAATGTATTTATTACCTACGCACTTCTCTTTGATATCATCTGAAATAACAACATATTATCAAGCATTTGAACGAAACAGGTGACTCTTATATGATACACAAATACACATACACGCATTCGTACATACATACAACCCATACACATCTATAAGTGTATACGTACGTGTTCGCCCTTTATTTAACAGCTTTTTTAATGTGCTTCCAGGTCACCAAAAACAACAGCAGAACGAGACCTACGTTCTATTTTTAGACAACATGAGGATAGAGTGGACAGCCCAGCGGAACACGGCGACAGTTCAAATGATAGGGATGGCGAAAAGTGATGTTACACAATGATTCATACAAGTGACAGAGAACATCGAACATGTACACATATACGAAGTTGTAATTCTGTATCCATAACTCGTACAAATTCCCACACAAATTTGTGTTAACTCCTTTGCGCGAAGGTGATTCACATGTAAACATATGTGTACGCACATGCACTACAAAAAATCAGAACGAAAATGACCTTTACAAGTGAAATGTAATACACAAAATGTTATAATTTATGTGTACATAGATATAAAAATAAAATGAGAAGAAAATCGAGTTGTGCACAGAGAGTAGAATCACAGTAGCTGGACCATGTATGCTCAGAATCCTTGTCGTGCTGTTGAGTTTTGTTAGGCAACCCTGCTGCTAGTAGAAGAAAGTTCGTTCGTTGTGTTCGTGTTCGCATGCATTCACAATCCGTGTATATGTACATTATACATTGAATGAACTGATGGGAAACGAAATGGCGGGTCTTTGCTTGAATAGCTACGCTGAAGTTACACACTTTTCCATTATTATGCGAGGAAACGTAGCATTGATACTAAAGCATACGATTGTGCTGTATACTCAAGTATTAGTTACATTCCTTAGTTACATTCCTGCAACGAAGAATCCTTTCGAATTTTACCTGTTAATAGTTATCCTGACACTGCAACCGTTAAGTGTATGCAATCAAAGTATTTGGGTAATTATCACAGATAACCACGTTGTTTGTTTAGATTACTATGTTTTGTGTTTAGAACAAGAATTATGGTTTCCTGTCCGTCGCGCTCGCTGTGTACATACGGCACAGGTAATTAGACAAGCCTATGGAATAGCGTAATCGTAGGGTCCACAAGTTTGAAGTAGTTTTATTCATACATCACGCATACATTTTCCCAGTGTAAATATCCTCCTTCGAAACTGTAGCAGGTACATGTTGTTTCGTACCCTAAACTATGTTGAGAGTACGTGTATACGTTCTATTGGAGTGATCATTAGACTAACTGGCCACCGACGAATAATATATGTTCTAGTTCTATTACATACACAATGTTATAGTTATACAAAGAATACAGCATCCCTACAATCAGATAGGCTCAGATGTACGTATGTCTGTGGAGCAGGGTCACAAGTGCATACATACTACAATATGTTTACAAATACTGGCTATTTTACTTTCGCGGTACAGCAGCATTCTACTTGACACATGTTATACACAGAACAGCGACGGCCGTGATTAATCCAACTATAAGAAAATATCTTTTTCTTTGGGGATAGATGCACGTGCATGTTCTGCCCAGGTGTGAAGGTGGCAACCCATTCCAAAGTTTTCTATTCCTACTACTTTCTTCAACAGACATTTACATCGAAATAGAATACCAGTGAGTAGGACCATTGCTATGGAAGCATGGCGCCCATACCACGTGCCAGTGGTTTTCATCAGCGCAACGAAGCACGTGAGTTTGCCATAGAAATCGTTGCCATAATGAATTTCATTGAACAGTTTATCGTATCAATCCATCAGCGAACCTAAATAAAACGAAATTTAGTTCACAAAACTAGTTCTTACAACACACTACATAAAAACTAAAATCCAACTTCGAACTATGTAGAACTAGTTTCTATGATCACTGATTCCACTCTAGAATTAGGTGAAGTTAAAAAATACTAACCATGAACTCAGTCAATTAATTAATAGCGTGATGAAACAAAACTGTCCAATGGTATCCAACTTAAAAAGTACCGAACTGTTCCGTCATCACAATTTTACACTCCACATAGTGCGGAGGGGGTGATTTCCGTTGGCAGTTTAATAACAAACCAACCCAAACATAGCAAGACCCCCATCCATTCGGACGCCCGATTCATGACAGCCAATGGAAAATGGATAAACGAAAATATGGAATACCAGATGGCCATGGATGGAGAGACTCAAGAAAAGGGTGTGACCGTTATACACAAAATCCCGCCCAACCCAACCCAACCCAACTCAACCCAACCCAACTCAACCCAACTCAACTCTAACTAACCCAACCCAACTCAACCCAACCCAAACCCAACCCAATTCAACCTTAACCCTAACCCTAAGCCTAACCCAAACCCTAACCCTAACCCTAACCCCAACCCAACCCAACCGACCCAGTCCCAATCCCAACCCCGCCCTCTCTAACCGACTCACACATACAGAAACATACATACACTATACTACAGATACACAGAGTGGGACAGAAACTTCACCTTCTGTTCCTCCACCCGTAGCATAGTAGGCCGCTGAGGTTGCTATTTCTATTTCCCTTATTTACCCGCCCAACCACTCCACCCGCCCTGCCTACCTGCCTTTCTGTGTACTTACTTTTATTTATTCATTTGATTTTGTGGGGCCTCCCACCGCAGCAGTCATCAGTAGTACTGAGTGAGTGAGTGAGTGAGTGAGTGAGTGACTGGGTGAGTGAGTGGGGCTGATGCGTGATGATCGGCTGAGTTCACGGTAAAAACTTCGTACGTTGTAGGATTCGCCTCTAAGTTCCCACCCTGGCCTGGGCCCTCCTTCTACTCTACTGTGTTAGGGAACAGACAGACAGAGAGTGAGAGAGCAAGAGACAGAGAGACAGTGCTAGGGACACACACACATAGAGAGAGTGTGTGTGTTTGTGTATGTGAGGGACAGAGAGAGAGAGAGAGAGACCACCGGCCGGAACGGAAACGCGTCAGCAAGAATAGTAAAGGGAAAAGTGCCACAGACGTTTACAAGTTTTGGTTTACAGTTGGGTGCTATTTTAAGACTCGTGCAGAGGAGTGTGTTCTAAATCAGTCAGTGGGAAGAGAAAGCCGCCGGACACTGTTTGCTTGTGTTCCACACCGGCGTTGTTGTGTACCGCTAGTGGCATTATCGTACAGAGGAAGGAAGGTACGTACATACGGTGCCTACAACCGACGTGTGGTTGACAATATAGCTACAAGGCAAAGCTGTTAAAAGTTGACCACCAAAAGTCAATTTGCTTCATTTCTCATTCGGCAAATCGAATTCACACCACGTGTGTGTGTGTGTGCGTGCGTGTGTGCGTGTGTGTCGGTCTGTACGTGTGTGTACGCGTGTGTGCGTGTGTGTGTGTGCACGTCAGTAGGTCTAGCCATCCTTAATTCGTTCGTACACAACCATATGTCAAGTGTGAAACTGAAATACTCCGACGGTGTACTGTAGGGGAGTGGAGTTAAACACAGTCGAGTAGCAGCGACATGGCAACGATAGGAACCAACGGCTCTGCGTGTGTGATCTGCGGCGGAAAGGGACTCAGCTCCTGTTCATGCAAGCAGAGGATCTACTGCTCTGCAGAATGCCAGGTAATGAACTACATGTAGTTAGTCCTTAAACCGCGGTTCGTAGGTTTCTAACTTCCATTCGTCTTAGAATCTTTCCGTTGTTCGCGGCGCTACACAGCACTGGCAGCCATAATCAAGTTATAATACTGAATATGGTTCTTTTCCTGTTCGTCGTCGCACAAAGCGTTGTGTTTGTGCACTCAATTGAAGATTTGACGTTCTAGAAATTGAAAGCACGTGTATAACTTTCCGCTATATTATTAACATTGTCACATAGTACTATCAAAGACTGTAGCTGGTATTTGTGTTTGCAAAAGAAATTCAGTCAATTTTGTGCATCCAATTTTTAAGAATAATTCGTGTCTGCTTTGGTGTAACAATCGTTCTGGACTGAATCTATTTATATACCTTCGAAAAATTAGCATGACAGTAAGTGTAGAGCATGCATTGTTAGTACGATTTGGCTTCATAACGAAAAGGCCCACAATATTTCATATATAACTTGGAATAGCGAGTGTAATAAGTGCAATCTGTTCAACCATTAAGCACCTTTAATTCATATTTTTCTATGCGTGCAATTTTATACTTTCATCAAACGTATCACAGTGTTACTATGAAAGATGTATGACGGTAGAATTTGCCGTGAGCTTACCTGAACCCTATACCCTTGCAACGATATATCTTTAAGGCTCACAATCACAAAATCGTTCATTCACAACATACTGTCTTACTTTTTAACCACATGCAGAGTGTTGATGAAAAAAGAGGATGGCGGTGTGCGGATTATTCAACAAAAAACAAGTCAGGGACAGCGGTAAGTAAAAATAGTTTGTGTGTAGTGTAGCGTGTTCACGTCATGTACCTAGCGATCATAAACACAACATACAAATACTGTTATAACATTCGCAACATTAACACATAAATTCCGTACATTTAACAGGGAGTTGATGAATCCACATCCTCGCATGGTGTCCGTCGACCACGCTCGCCTATTCCATGGGAAGATCAGCCACACACTAAGAGCAACATTCTCAATTATTCCCGCGGAGACTCACCTTCACACATGAGTATGAAGTCACAGTTTAGCACGCCGATGCAAGACACAAACGCGCACCCTTACTGGACAAGTAAAGGGCAGAGCGCGCAACAAGGCAGCACACTCGGAAAATCGTTATCACCGTATGAGAGAATACAGCAGCGTCAACGCCCACAACCGCGCCCTGATCAATGGCACTCACAGCCAACTTCCCCTCGAGAGGGTGCTAGTACAAGTGGAAGTGTTAGTGGAGGATTCATCTTGCGTGAGCAAACGAGAGAAGAGGAAGAAGAGATGAAGTTGAGCAATCCACATCAACATCAAGCCCAACTAAACTATCAGCAGCATAACTATCAACGAAATGCACAGTCTCGTACACAGTCATGGCCACATCTGGCTATGGACAAGCAGGTCTACAAACCCTACGCGGAGTCCTTTTCCTTCACTTCGAGAAGTGCGATGGGAGATGATGGTCCAACAGGCAGCAGCGAAGTCATTCACATGCAAGGGAGCAAATCTACCGCACATTCTCCAGTCCAACATCAAAAGGAGAACACCAGCAGTCCTCGTTACCAGTACAAACATCGCTCGACTGAACAAACACCATCCGCGAGAACACAAAGCCCATCACGCGTATGGGATAAATGGGATCACGAACAGGCCTGGGTTGATTCCCAGCAGAAGCCTCTGCAGCCACAATCTTCGTACACACCTTCTAACCCGAATACTACCTCAGGTTCACCCGCTCAAGGCGCGTCTAGACAAATGGGTGATACAAGTAGAATACAATCCCTTCCCACACAGCAGCTTTCAAGTACTTACAGTGGCTGGTACACTCACAATCCCACACACCAGAGTTCGTCACACGGCGTTCCAGAAATAGTAGTTGGTTCAGAGAGTGAGATGGATAGTGGAGGCGGAGATGCAGACAAGAGTCGGCAGTTGGGATTGTCTTCTAATGAAGCAAGACCTCCAATCGGACCACCTCAACAGCATCATACAGTACATACAATTCGTGCAATAACAGCACCTTCCCGCCCATCGCCATACCCTTACCCACATATCAGCCACAGCGACAGGCACGCAGAACAGCGGTATGAGAGCACACGAATATCACCATCTATGACTCGTAGACGCAGAGACACCCCAACTGGATATTTTTCCAGGTTCGAAAGCTCAGGCGAGGGTATTGAAATGGAGCCGTGGGGGGGAAGACATCCGGAAGCAACCTGGCAACAACCTTCTGCAAGCACAAGTCGGTTCTCCACGTCAGTCGTGCGAGAGGCAGGGAACTGTAGTGTAAGTGAGCATCAGTCTTCTACGTTAGAGGGCACAAATGCGCCACAGACAATCTCTACGGCTGCGACGGATCGAAAGGATCGTAGGCAAGACAATGGAGCAGTGGATATGGACGTGAACGTCAATACATTTAGAGACAGGGCAATGCCCCGGAATGTAAAGAAGGTTATTCATATGTCGTCGTCTCCCATCTCACATCATTCTTCTAGCGCACATGTTGATTTCTCGGACGTGCAGTCGCTAAGTGGTAGGCGCCCGTGCGACCCCTCACACATTGCCGGTGCTGTTCCAAAAAGTGCTAGCGGCGCCAGTGAAATGACAAGCAGATTTAGTGCAGAGGCAGAGGACTCGCAGTTGACAGGCCCACCTCGCCTTCCTGCACACATGAAAGGTGATCTCGATTGGCAGCCGCCATTAAAAACGAGGACCTTGGGTGGGTACCAACCAGCTGTACATGTGGACACAAGAGACGAACCTAAATCAACGTACTCATTCGGTGGAAGCGAAATCTACAAGCACAGCGATGGTCGTAACTATTATCATCAGGCGGCACCCAGCTCACACCCACAATCTCTCAACTACACTTATACACCTCATGGTCAGTCCGTGAGACCTACCGTGAAATATGTACACACTCCTACCGCAGCTAGCATGGGTAACAACCCTTTCCCGCAACGCCTGGCCGGGGTTTCTTCTAGTCCAAGCGGTCACGAAAACTGGGTCAAGCTGGGCATTGTATCTTCCGATACTCGTGAGGATGGAAATCAAACCGAAGTGGAAAATAGACGAGGGCATGAATCCAGCGCCATCGTAGTGAAAGATGGCTCAGTTGTGAGAGGTAATGTAGCTAGTGGCGTGGGTGAGAGTGCAGTGAATTCCGATGGGAATACCGATGTGGACGACAAACTTAAGCCGTATGTTTGCAAATGGCCAGGATGTGGAATGCGGACTGCTCATCAGGACGACATGAAGGAACATATTTCGAAGCACACGTCGGCGAAAGGCAACGACGGTAAAGCATGTGAAACATGCAAGAGCGAGGCTTCGTCTAGCACTAGTGGGTGTAAGCACACACGGAGCCGCAGATATATGGGTCCTAAACCACACGCCTGTAGCTGGGTTGGGTGTGAGAAGCGATTCCTGACCAAGGGAGAGTACGAGAGTCACATGCGGACGCATACGGGAGAGAAACCCTTTAAGTGTGATTGGGAGGGGTGTGACAAACGATTTGCGCAGAAGGGAACAATGGAACGACACGTACGGACTCATACAGGCGAGAAGCCTTTCACCTGTCCGTACGATGGATGCACAAAAACTTTTGCCCAGAAAGGTAACCTGGAGGTGCACACTCGCACGCATACCGGGGAGAGACCATACAAGTGTCAGTGGGGCGGGTGTGACAAGCGGTTTTCGTACAAATCGGCGCTAGACTTTCACATCAGAACGCACACTGGTTACAAACCCTACCAATGCTCATGGAAGGGATGCGATAGGCGCTTCACCCAGCAAGGCAATGTCGATAGCCATATGCGTACACATGGGGACGGCAAGCCATACGCATGCCCTGTCGAAGGGTGTGACCATCGTTATGGAGATCCTGGTAATCGAGACGCCCATGTGGCGACTCACAATACTACCCACGCCACGTCTAACAAGGCAGCGTAGTTATACGTACGCCTCGTGACAGTGGTTTTCGTACAAATCGACGCTCGACTTTCACATCCGAACACAACACCAACTACAAGCCCGCCCTACTTACGCTCATGGAAGGGATGCGATAGGCGCTCCACCCTGCAAAGCAATGTCGATAGAGATATGCATGCAGATGGTGACGGTAAGTCATACGTATGCCCGGTCGAAGGGTGAAACCATATGGAGATTATTAGACGCACAACACCATGGTCAACGACTAACAAGGTAGCGAATATCCTGCGTGTTCGGTTGGGTTGAAAATTTTGTCGATTAGTCGTGGATGTGTGTATGTGTGCTTAGAGAAATTGGAATAGGGCCTAGAAGAAAGAGCAGAGAGTGTGATGTGTATGTTTATCGATAAAACAAGTAGCATGACTTCTCAGCAAGTGTGAATGCAAGCAAAATGGAGGGAAGAGGGAGGCAGTGATGAAAATAATTAGGAACCGCTGGAAGAGGCAAGCGCTAAGCCCATCGTCCACACCCATAAAAAAAAAAGAAAAAAGAACGCAAACAACAAGGTTGGAGGAACTGCATCATAAAAGATGGAATGATTGTGCCTGTGGGCATATGGTCTTTTCTTTGAGGCAAAGTTCGCCAATTCCCCCACTCACAACAAATAGATGATCAGAAAAGAAAATGGCTAGAAGAGCAAGAAAGAAGAAGCATACAGAAGAAAGCACAAGATAGTAACGAACCTCTAGTTACAAATAATAATAAAGTGTACTCATTTGGGTAAAAAGGAATTGCATAAGTTGATAAAAAATATGTCAACACATCTCATCTCACCTTGCTTTGTTTGGCCTTTTACTTTCATTCACAGAGGAAGAACACATTATTTGATTCCGCACTTTACACCTGAGACATAAAAATGCCTATCATCACACGTCTGCACGCATACGCATCCTAAGACGTTTAGTAGCAAGTTGGGGAGGGGTGATATGTTTTACGTAAGTAATCGCAAAGCAAGGGCAAAATGTGATTGTGCACAGATAGTGTTATTAGAGATAAGCATGTTGTAATATATGACACATGGCGTCCAATGAAATCAACCCAACCAATTTGCGACCGGCTTGTTTACGATATTTATTCCACTAGGTGCCGCAAATGCATATAGTGAAACATATTGTCTATTAAACACAAATTTGTTATTTACAACGTATTTTACGATTGGTTGTAAAAAATACATGGCCGAAGTGTATCTGTCGTGTCTTAAAACACAAAAGTGTGTTTACGACATTTCGATGAGTAAAAGAAATCCGGTATTTACGACAAACTACTCCCTTTTCCGTCTTAAATATGAGGTGCAAGGTATATAATATAATATACAACAATGGAAATTGCGACATAAAAACTTGGCGGGCTCACGAAGCAAGGCCGATTGGGTGCTTCGACAACTTAACGCCAACGCGACACGTTCTTAGTATGGCACGCTAACACATCAACACATCACACGTACACATACATACATACATACACATACATACACACTCAGCTGTGCACGTACACGCATGATAATAAAGACGCATGTAAGCACGCACGCACACATGCACATACCAACGCTTGTTTACTACGCGTACATGTGAGTGCGAACGCACATAGTGGTGTATTTGTGTGCGTAAAGTACACCACACACACCTCGCTAAACTCCAGTCCAAGAACCTAGGATTTGTCGACCTCCCGTGCGCCCAGCAGTAAGGGGGAAAGCGTGAATGCAATATGGTATGAGAGTGGATCTTAGTTCAGTACAGCTTACAGCCCATTTGCAACATAGGCACGAACGCTACGCTTACATACATACGCAAGCAATACTTTTCATCGATATGTACACTCGTGTCCCTACGCAGACAGTACACCATATGTACATATTGGACACACGTTTCGAATAAGCACACATATTTCTCTGTAAAATCTCAAATACGTTGAAGAATACTTGATTTGTTGGGGAATTACACACTCGGATTCACGGCATTTATAAGAGTGGTGGAGAGGGGGAGGATACAGGTTATAGAATAGCAAGTTGAAAACAAAAAGAACACGAAAACACACGCACACGCACACGGTCACGCACACGCACACGTACACACACACACACACAAACACACACACACACACACACACACACACACACACACACACACACACACACACACACACACACACACACACACACACACACACACACACAACACACACACACACACACATACACACACACCACATACACACACATACACCACACACACACACACACACACATAAACAGATGATTGCATCAATGTGGTCTGTCCACAGACTTGCAGAGTTCCATCTTACTGATGCTTAACACCACATATCAGATACCATTTGCGGGGCTTAACAAAGTCACAGAGGTGTATTCGAGTCATGACGAAGGTCCAACACGTGAAGCCTTGGTGTGTATAATGCATAAATGCATACACGTATTGGTAGTGACTTGGCATTTGTTTGTAGTGAGTTGGATGTGAACCGCCAAATGTTGCAACTAAGAGGCATATTTCAGTTCGACCGCAGTTTGTGCGGCTACCTTTGTTTATATTTGACAGTTGCAAACGAGTACAACTAAAAATGCTTTTAAATTGCCTTGCAAGTTATTGACACCTCCGCTCATATGAGCCCATATGTGTAGACCCTGTATCACCTTCGTTTAATGCAAGACTTGGAATTTTTATCGTAGGAATCGAAAATCATCGGTATCTACGAAAATGCGCTTAAAAAGCAAAAGGTGTGAGTTGTGTTGAATAAATCAGTCTCACGAAATACGAACGGATTGTACCGAGAAACTGGCCATTTCCACGATATAACGCCACGCACAAACCTACGCTCAAAATAAGCATTCCCACAAACATCCCAACCACGTACATACGCAGGACGGAGATTACAAGGGCGCTATCCAACTGTACACAGAGGCCTTGGTGTCTCCACAGATGGCGGGCGTGGACCGGACAGTACTTCGGTCAGACGATGTGAGGTCTAATACCATGCTGTGGCTTAAATTTCTTATTAACAAGAATATCGCGCTTATATGTGTGGATGATGGGTTGTATGGAGACTCGTTGCATTACTTTTCTGAGGTAAGAAGTACGTATATTTGTACATTGACAATGTCCATATGTGTAGGTGTGACATGAGGCTGTGTGTTCGCATGCATTGCATACACTTGTATACAAATCTTATGCGTGATTATATTACGGGTCTCTCTAAATTTAATCTGGAAAATTCATAATATGAACGATATGTGGTGTAGCTCAATCGAAAATGCGTCAAAAGCAAGCTATAAATAAGTACAGCTATTTTGACACCATTCCTTGGTACTCACGTGCATCCCGATCTCATGGTTTGAACAGCTATGTGTATGGTTTGAACAGCTATGTGTATAATTGACATGAATTATGCAATCACTTCTGAAACAGGCGACATTGATCTACCCAACGGATGTAACAGTTTGGCTAAACTACACAGATGCTGCCAATGAAAACGATGATATAGCGCTAGCTATTAATTGTGCCCAGTCAGCTGTAAGTGTGAATTTTACGCAATTTTCTCTATTGGGCACAAATACGTACACATATATATAAACACACAAAACGTACACACAAGCCTCACACATGGAACGGGCGTATCTGGCGAATCGTGCAAAAGAACTGCTGATATGATGGCTATGTTTACAATACATGTACTGCTCTTTTAATACACTTGCAATATGATGTTTTCGCAGGAGAGAAATTCATTTATTTACACAAAGTCTACTGTTTATACAGATCCGCATTGAAAAGAAATGTTGGCCTGCCATTGACAGGCTTTGTACGCTTCTCTTCACGGCGGGTAACTTTGGTATGTCCAAGAAGTACACTAGGCGACGCAAGTATAAAGTGTGGATCTGCAATATTTTACATTTCGTGCAATGTTGGGTGTCAATGTGAAATGTGCGATGTCTCTAGAGGTGATAGTATCCGTTCACTTCGGACACTACACTGTTACTCTCAGAGATACACATCGTTAGTTGCACATGCTATTTTCGTACGTGTTGTTTCTGAAATCTACGTATGTGAGTGTACGTTACATCTTCGCTTTGTGTTCTCCACTCTTATGCTCAGATAGTACACATACAACGCTGAAATCTGCATATATGCCACAAAGATAAATACATAACTATGACGATTCGTGCATGTTTGTGCTCTGTTAGCCACATATTCACGCATATATACCTGCACAGGAGCATCTCATACACTCTTATTTAAGTACAGTAGGTATATTGTAGGATGACTTGGCAAGTGTCGCGAAATATATATGCGACGAAAGCAAGCACATATCAGTGCTACACATAAACGTTACATTACATTCATGCACAAATGTATTTCTATATATTCATGTATCCACACATACACGTGAACAGGTATGTGTAAGGATGTTGTTGCATACGCTTTGTCTCTGGACCCAACATATGTGCGCGGAAAAGAAATTCTGAAAGGCATACGTGACGCTGAAGTCACCAATCCAAAGAAATGGTGGTTTCGCGAAGTTCGAAATATTCCGCAGCCATGCACACACAAACACGTCGATACTCAGCTAAACATCAACGCAAAAGCTGACACCAATAAAATCAACACGGTCGTGAACACAAACATAATCGCCAAGAAAGACGAACATACAGCAGTAGAAACAGGCATGCATAAAACGAAACAATCACGCTTGTACGATATGGAGTTCGTAGACTTGCTTCGAGAAAGACGTGCAAAACGTGCCCGTCGTGCTATCTCATATACACGCAGAGAGTCTCAAGAACACTGCGCCTCGTTTACGATCAAGTTACAAGAATTGTCATGGTCTGAGGTTTGTAATGAATTAGTTCATGTATATGACACAGCCACGAACTATGCAGACGACACCGCATCAGCGAGTCAAGGCCGTTCTTTGCATACAAAGGTAGTTTTTGATAGTGCAAGTGCTGTATTTCCTCTTCCATCAGAAAGGAAACTATCATCAACCCCGACGCAGATCAATCTATTGGGTAAGGCTGACTCTGCCGAAGCCAAAGTGGAGACAGCAATAAGACATACAAGCGACTTTTGTACGAATAGCAGTGAGAAGAAGACCATTGTTAGTAGTGACGCAGCGAAGAGATCGGCTCCTGTCAAGACTCTTCCCAAACGATCGTAGGTGTTTTATAGCTAGCATATTATGTGTGTTCCATGACGTGTACACAAGTCTGTATTGATAAGAACGTTTTCAACTTCTTTGATCTGTTATATGTTTTGGATGGTTTGTCAATGGTTGCACCGCGTCTGCTTTTCATTATAATAATCGCAAACCCACACCCATGCGAACGCCTGTACTAACACTCATACATTGCGAACCAACGCACATATGCAACATATCCTCTAATACAAACACAAATATGTGATTTTATCGCTGTTACACGCTATTTTTGATCGCAGATGTCGATTGATCGAGAAGGTGAAGACATCAGAAGCACCAGACTTAAAAATTGGGAAGAACGAGAATGAGGTACGAGAAATACTGATATATTTATTTATTTTGAGGCTCACATGTTCATGTACGCGGCACAGAAATAGTCTACATATGCAATGGTAAATACTGCACGCGCATGTATCGTTGGCTAAGGTATATTTTACTGCTGTTGTTTGTCCATAGATAAATTGGAATGACCTTCTTCCAAACGATATAATGGCAAAGCTCACCCCACCTGTGACCATACCAACTGCGGAGGCTGAAAACGTGACCGTTGGAGTCACATGTACGAGTATGGATGCGAGCAGTCGTCCTAGTAGTGTACCTGCGCATACAGACGAACAAAGTACTGTATCTAGTACTTTGAATACACATGACGATATTGGCGTGAGTGCGGTCAGTTTGGGGAGAGTAGATCAGACTTTGGCCAATGACACACCGTCTGATTCTCCAGACAATGCTCTGAGAAGTGTAAAGGAAATTTTACCTGATAAGAGGAGCATATATACTGTAGATGCGGGTAATATGACTGCAGGGAAAGGCACTCCTATGTTCTTGGGATCTAGGGATATTCCGGATGGTTCGAAACCGACAAGTATTGACAGTGAAGTATCAACTGCAAGTTACGAAAACATCCAAGGTTTAGGTGGAAGAGGCTTTGTAACGGAGATTGTGAGTGAGGCTGTAAGTGAAGAAGTAGGAGCAGTTGTTAGTATCAGTGAAAAAAGGAATGTGAGAGAATTTGGGACAGTTGATGATCGTATCATTACAAATGTTTGTGCTTCTCCTCCAGCATTCCCGTATTCTATGCACGAGATGCCACCATTACCCCACCAGGCTCATATAGCGAATGGCACAGATGAGCTGACCTCCATACCAAACCAGACCGCAGATGTGATGTTGACTAGTTTGGACGCAGTCCCTATTACTGACATAAAAACGGTATGCACGATCGAGGATATCGAGGTATCGGCATTGGACAATAAGCGAGGAAATACTACGTCGTTGAATAATAATCAGCATACCGAACACGACGTTCTCGTGTCTCTTCCAATGGAAATCGATGTAGAAGCGGAAAGTACGTTCTATGATGCACATGTTACATGTATTTAGACGCGCGTATACACTTACACGAATACCACTCGCCAATCTACACATCAGTTCAATCAAACACACAGCTAGTATAACTTCGTAGACACACAAGCATATATATATATTTGGTCATGCACCAACAATAATTGCGTGAAAACATCTCTGGCTTGCAATTTACTCAGCAGCAATGTAGTACTCCCGCTTAAACATATATATGTTTGTTTTATGTATAGGACTACCACCATTTGCATGTGATTAATCGTTCAAGGCATGCATGTAAATACCTACCACTATGAATACCATATAGAATCTAGTAGTCCGTCGACGGCCAAGTACAGAGAGTTATGAGAGAACCTTTTGTTTTTCATTCCTTTATTTACATCCGACAATTTCATGTTTGTGCTCAAACGAGTGAAGCGAGTGTGTACGTATATGTATATATATAATTTGTTACGTGTATACACAACACTCATTTTTATCTTTGTGTATGCATGCGTGTTTGTGTGGCACATTAAGGGTGGATGCGTACATATCTTGCACAGATAAATGAGAAGAACTGCTCATTCTATGTACTTGGCGCGGTGTTTCTGGCGCGATGGGGAGATGCGCTGGTCAAGTGCGAACGAGGAGAACGTGTATGCTCTACTTCTGTATCATTACCACAGTAAGTATATTGATATGCAAAATAGTTTTGAAAATCGTGTTGCATTAGCTCACATGTGCATATAAGGTGATAAAAAACATTCTTATGTGGAAATAGCGTGCTCATCCGCTCCATACACCGATCAGTCCCTTCCATATCTCCAAATAAAATCACATTCATGGTGCACAAACACAGTATCCTAATAGTCACTGCGATTATGCGTTGTACTTCTCCAAAATATATGACTGACAAATTTGCACATGTATTATATACACACGGACACATACTATATATTTATACAATTTACTCAATTATATACACGTTATTATGTAAAGCACAAACCAATGCTGCACTACACTTTGCAATATGACGGACAAGACACCTGTTATGAGTTTCCACGAAAGATGGCACGTGAACTCAAAAGCGGAGGTGGCTGTATATAGGAAGCGTGTTCAACGTCTCCACGGTATTATAAAGGTATGACTGTGCTTATAAACATGCATACTTTGATACTGTGCGCAAAGCGAGCATTCACATAAACTCCGACGTGTCCGTTAAGAATCGCGGTGCTTGAATAGAAGAAATTATTTGAGGTAAAAGATTGTAAGTGGTGTGTGAAAGTACATATGTGTATTTATGCATATACACATCTACAACAACTCGACAATCACGTACATACGAAAGGACGATACTGATATTGTAACTTACACACCACAGACGGCGGTTCCATTGCCCTGCGCTCAATTACGTCTACAAAGCGACAGTTTAATTCGAACGTACACGCAGCAAAACGTATCAGCTTGTCTTTTCACTGCCGAAATTGAACTTGACATATCTGAAGAAAACAGTGGGCTCAACGTGGACAATACCAAAAAAATACTTGATCTCGAAAACCATTGGTGTGTATCTTCATGCGTGTTTATAACTTGCTTGAGTCGAAAAAGACACTGCAACGTGTAGTACCGTTACTAGTATGCACATATATTGTACATTCTTTATGCTCTACACTGCAGTCTCACTTGTGAGAGGTAAGACATATTATTGAGAAAAGTGTGAAATAGCTATCAGAAATTACTTATGTTGCTATCTCAACCTGGATATCCTTTCATGCATGTATCTATACAGCAATGTACTCATCAGTGCAGTTCGACTGGGCCGTGTGGTTTGTCCACGGTTGAGAGGTAAGCATCATCAGTATGCATAGTGCAGTTCGTATTGTAAGTGTGTATGCAATGATGCTGAAATGTCGATTTTGAATCTATGTAGCGTAAGTATATACATATATATATACCTATCAAAGTTCATATGTGGATACATATATATATACCTATCAAAGTTCATATGTGGCTGTTCATGCACAAATACATGAATATGTACATACATACATATATTTATTCGTTTACATAAATGTATGTACTTAATGCATACAAATAAACGGATCAATACGCGTACAGAATGCAAACAAACATACAAACAATGACATTCATATGTTCGCAAATGTGCGCAGCGCGCATCTTCTGGTTGGCTATTCGGTTCAAAATTTTGGTTGGGAAACCTAATGAAGGCACCATGTATGGAGATTTGTGCTCTACCTCCCTCAAAGAAATTGTGAAGATGACTCGTAGGGGTGTGTGCACACTAGTATATGTAGATGTACTTATTTAGATGAATGTACGCAAATGTGTTCACGGTGTATGGCGATGCATGTTGCATTTGTATCTTGCTTTTAGATGGCAGACATTACATTTTTCCTTTATTACGACGACATGTGAATATGACTTTTTTTACGTTGTGTGCTCGCTTCGTGTGAATCTTCAACAGGTGTAGATAAGGCATACGAAAGTAAAGGAAATGCTGTTATTACGTTGAACCATGCAATGGTATGTATGTAGTTTTTTTGAACACTTGTTCTATGCACGCGGGCATTCATATTCATCTATATGTCAACAAGTACATGCAAATGCAACAAACACAACTACATACAACCAAAGCATCCGAAGAGGTCAACATGCTACGGTGAATCACATTAAATTGCTTGATGTCATACATGCATCATGGTCGATTTATCTTACTACCATATATAAAAGGCTGGTGGTATTCTATGAATGAAATGCACGTATCTTATGTTCAAGAATGAAGTTATGTGACTTGCGCATACGCCATGAGATTGTGGAATGTTGTCACGAATATTCCATTATAAGTCAATCGGATCTTATATCTACAGATACATACCATGTTGCAAACTACGTATCAATGTGATATAATACTTTTGCATCGTGCTGTTTGTAAGTGAAGGGCCACTACGGGTAGATACATTACGGCGTGCAACATAAAACGAAATTTAGTCCAGACATCCGCAACTATATCACGCGCACCCCACACACATGCCAGCGAATGTACCAACATGAATTTCTGTCGTATTTGTAGAATGATGGAGTTATCTCGAACGATACTGTTCAAGGAAAGATACGACAAATCATGATGATATCAGCTGTGGAAACAGCCAATAAGTACGTTGGGCTTGCTTTGTGTGTGTGCATGTGTGCAAATGAATGTATGTAATTCACATATATAGTGTTTTCTGTGTTTACATGGTTTATATGTGTATGTATACGGAAACCACCGTACACATACAATGTTCACAACAATATGTAGCTAGACATGCATACAAGTAAGAGTGTCGCGTTATATTGTCAATCAATGCTATATATGTACATATACATGTATGAAAAAGTACATTTTGTATGTGCATGTGCATGTACGTTTTGCAATTTGTCCAGTGTTCGTTGTATATGCATGCTTGGACTTGTACAGAATGCTATGTATTTCGCTATTTTATTTCATTTGATGCATATGTGTATGTATGTAGCTTTCGTTTGTTTTTTAACAGAAAAGTGGTATATTAAGACAACCAGATGCGGTATGTTTTATGAGTAGTCATGTGAATCATGTGAGTACTTATGAGTGGGCTTTTAATGTGAAATATTTACATCTATGTTCTATACTTAGGTACCACGCGCTAGGCCAATATGTTCATCTGGATGAACTCCTATCACCTATATTACTTGTTAATGCGCCTCCCACACCTGCTCTTGTTGGAACTGTCGAACAGGCTCATGATTGGAGCTTACCGTCTCCGGATCGATGTATGTCTGCTGACTGTATCTGGGACCTGGTAAGAAAAAGCACTGCATATGCATATTTGTGTTCTCTTGAATATTTATAAATACCCGAAGGGAGGCAAACAAAAGCATGTATATGAATAAGCTAACATACCATATGCACGACACACTAAAGGAACGTTGACAGAGAAAACTGGTGACGTATAGTCGACTGGATTACTATTAACATTCTTTCTATTTACACAATATTTTTCCAGGCTACTATGTTATGCAACGCGTACGAAGAAACACATAATTATAAATTCCTATATCGACTTTTACACGCGATGCTCACCGTATGTGCGACGGCTGTAATCCCCAGTCTATTGCCTGCCTCAGGTATTTTGGTGATGTACATGAAGTGATCTTGTTTGTGTGCGAATTTGGTACAGTTGAGTGTGAATTGTGCGAGTAAGCGAACGGCAATGGCCTAAAAAAGTTGGTGACAATGTCAAAGTTAGTTCACAATATTCGCCTAGATATGATATCAAGTCAATCACACACATCCTTGTATACGCAGATAGAACAACTTATACATCTACGCATATACTCACACACGCACACACGAATCAATATTGCAAAGGTATTACGTCCACTAAAACTCTAAAAGAGATCCGTGAATACCACCGTCAGCTTGGACGTGTTCTTAGAAATCTCACAACTCATCTGCGCATAAACCTTGCATTGGAAGATGGTACAAAAACTGGGATTATCAAGGTTATGAAGGAGGTATGCAAACGAGCACATTAACATATGTCCAAAAATCCAAGCAAGTATATATATTGAAGCAAGAATGCATCAATTTCCAGGCGTATAATAAACTTGAAGTATTAATCACTGTTTATACTGAAAACATGCACGTGCAAACACAGATAATAACTTTTGCAATCGAACGACAACAAAAGGAGAGTCTTAAGCACCTACCTACCGCCATCATCATACTATATCAGTTGTGCTACGGACACAACGTGCCAAACAAGAATGGGGTAAACGTGAGTATACAGTCATTCACCGCCACAACCACACAAACATCTAGGGCAACACAACCGTCTGTAGCAAATGCAGCTAGTTCTGATGTAAATGGAGTGCTGTCCACCAGTCCGAACACCCCACTTGCAATGCACGAGGCTGCTTTAGAGTATTTGGATCGGTTTCACACATTGTTGGGCAATCTTCGGGTGAGCTATCACAGTCAGGATGAAGATTTCTTACCTTTTGCAATGGAGGAATTAAAAAATATGTCTACTGCTCCAATGTGTGTTGACGGCAACCACCCCATGAGTACGTATTTATTTTGAATGCAGTGTATATATCCGAGTGTTGTGAGTTTGGCGGAATATTTCTGGATATATTCAGATCCTTACGACTTGGTAAGTGCTTTTCTTAATGTTAGTTGTGTTCGTATGAAGTTATATTCATGCTCTAGAAAAACAACCCCACAAAATGAAGTATCAACCAAGAGTTTTTCAGAGCTAATTTAAAGCTGTTTCTTACGCTTTTTCTTTACCCATGTCTGCAGTTTTGTTGTTTTCTTGAACTAAGTAGCCTCACCATCATTTGAACACTAAAAGGCACATGTACGTTGGTCAGTATACGAAAAACATGGTTATGAAACATGCATGCGTCTGCGTCCGAATTTGCACATCGTAATATGCTCAATACGGAGTATCATAAATACAGATGACGAGAAACCGTATTTGCAACTGTTGTTCTGCCGGTATAATGTCAAGATCTTATATAAGAGCTGGAAACCTACAGAGCACAGTGAATGTAAACCGGTATGTATTTTTGGTACGAATTTCGAGTCGGCTGGTTTTATGTACTATATTATATTACTGCATGCGCGCTGATACGTACATGCATTTGATATTTTTTCCAATGTCAGTAGCCAAAGCGGTTTTATTATTATACTGTCCATGTTCGAATACCATTAGTACGCATAATTTTGAGTTGTTTGTAAGTATGATGTATTTTGAGTTAGTTTGACATATAGAAAGATGGACAATACATTATACATATGCCCATGTTTGTTTATGTTTGCATATACGTATGTGCTCCACATGTATGCTTGTGAGTTTATACGTCCTCGAATGTGTTAGTGGATGGAGACTTGAACAATGCGATGATATGTGTACCTATATATGCATTCACAGTTTCACTCACGTGCAGGCGTATGTAGCCACGCACGCGTACACCATGACGAACTCGCAGTGAACCTTCACACATACACGTGCGTATATTTACCATACATGCATTGAAACATTATTCACACTCTGGACAACAGGTACCTTTAACGTGCAAAGCTGCGATCGACATTCTTATACGTATAGCACCTGTTCTTCATAACAACCGATTTATGCTTGAAACTATCAAACCGTTCATTGATAACTGTACTGACCTGCTGACGGATGACTCAACAGTAACATTTATGGAGGGTGAACCTAGAGGTTCGTGTAATAGCAGTGGTGCGTATGTATGTATTTGCGAACATCAGTGTACATATTACGACAATGTGAATTGGTTAAAGAATGTGCCATTATCTAGATAATTGTTCGAACTTATTTAGTATTCGGTAACACCATGTGTGCTTGTACTGTTACTGTTAATGTATGTTCTGTTGTATACGTGGAAGTGATACGGCATACGAATTTATTATCTTTACAATAGTACATAGACTGGTGCATGCTTAAATCGATTGCTCCATTGGTCAAAGCACTCAGATAGTTTACATTGTATGTAACGGACAAATTATGAACTCAATGAGTCGAAAATACACATCATTCTACCATGATTGTAAATGTCAACATGTTTCTGTGCATGTTTCATATTTTTATTGTATTGGTGTAAAAATGTCATACGTTCGTGTTTGTATGAATGCACAAACCACCCAAAACATAGCAGATCAAAGAAGTTGAACACGTGCATATCAATACAGAGTTGTGTAAACATCATAAACACACATAATATGCTAGCTATAAAACACATATGATCGTGTAAGAAGCGTCTTGACAGAGGAGCAAATATACATGTCATTCGTTTGTTATTATTTGAAATATTGTGTGCATACTGTCGCCGGCGACATCAACGGTACCATGACCGATCGAAAACTCACTCACATGCACATATCCCACAAGGAGATAGTGTGCCAGTGATTGAGCGTGAGTCTGAGAATGGATTGCCAATTCCTACTGATGGCGCAAATTGTACAATAGGTCCTGATTCTGTGGACTGTGGACTCGAACCGACCAGTATGAACCATAGTTTCACATGCGATCTTTCAGATGCATGTCGAAGGTAAGGACCTGTGGACACATATATGTATATAAGTACATACCAGGGCAAAACCTCACATAGAAATTTCGAAATTGTACCCATGATAGTCAACATTATGTATGTATCAATGTTTTCGTCAAATAATCTGTTATCTTATTTTTTTGGTGTAGTTAAGTATTGAGTAATATCTTTGTTTTGCAAGACCCATAATCATCGAGGATAAAACATTCGTCAAGTACTTCATTAGGGGCAGTTCATCATCTTTGAACCGATATGCATCTTGCTTTTTTACGGTTATAAAGTATGAAGTAATATCTTGTAAGACCCTACAGTAATCATCGAGGATGATTGTGCAGATGATCGATTTGACCTGAAGCGATAAAGACACCACATACTTTGATGTCCAACGTCATTTCATATATATGATCATATGTTGGTCGCCATACTCATAAGCTCGCTTACACTACTCCTACAGTATCGAACGCTATTCACTTGGTTTACTTCCGAACCCCCCGACACCCATCTCCCTGCCGGAAGAAGAGCAATGGAGGGGAGTTGTTGGTTTAGAATACCTGCAGACTTTATGCGTGCTTGCACAACGACCGATATTTACGCCCGAGTTAGTGCGAAAGCTGATCGGCTACTTGTATCGCGACATTGCAGTGACTCGCGCACCAATGAACAGATCGTGGGAGTTGATTGGTACTATATTTTCGAATGTTTTGTACCGAGGGTTCTATGGTGGTAGGTCTATGAGTGCGCAGATTTATATCATTGTTACTTGGTCATAGCTGGCGGTTGCCCTGATATTGATATTTCTCACAAGCTTTGTCCGAAATCCAAAACTTGCGATAATTCACCTTGTTTGGCAATATTTGTCAATACATTATTCCGAAGTATTCAGTGATCACATACGCATGTGTTGCTTGTTTGTGGGAATGCTGTATATATTGACATATTTGTGCATGTACATACCTTAACACTCTAGCATGTATAAGGGGCGAAAGACTACTCGAACTATCTAGTAGCTGGTTCCCTCCGAAGTTTCCCTCGTCAAACCGTTTACATATTCCATATGCATAGTATTCCTAAACAAAAATTATCACATACAAATACAAATGACTGCGTGTGAGTAGCGCATGCGTATGGATATGATGTACATATATATGTGCATTCTACTTACATACATTCAGATATAGGAAAGTTTACATTTTCAAAAATGATGTTTATTATAGAAAAAGTGTGGGCCACAATGGGACAACAGTGGATTCAAAATGCGGCGTTACGTGCACTCTTAACCTTGGAAACTGCTCTCATGCATGAGATAAAAAACCGTGACAGATTGAATGAGCTAAATGTCCTTCCACGCATGGAACCGAGTGCTGATATCATTCATTTGAGTCGTCAGCTGGGCCGATTGCAGTATATATTATATAGTCGTCGTAATGTGCTGTTTCCAAGCTCCTGCAACGAGACCTCGAAAGCGTTGTGTGCCAAAATACATGATTTAAATTCTTGGTATGTTTTATGATTATTGGAGGCTGCAATTTCATTTATAATATGCTTGGTAGACTTGCTGTGTTACATCCATTATCGTAATATGGTGTTCTCTCGCTTTCGCAATGTGATCACAGAGGACATAGTGTGTAGCATGATTATCTGTTTAGGCAGCGCATGGAATTACACACAGAAGGCACTTATTTCATTCCCAATGATTCTCATTATGCGAATTAGTATATTGCGGCTTGGCCAGGGTCTAAGCGACGATGGGGATCCAGGAGATAATGATGCACTTAAAGAGAGTGTATGGCATAGGTATTTGATGGCGAAAGCAATTCGCAAACGGCACATAGACTTTCCACAACCAACAGATCAAGAAGAAGAGTACCTCGATCACTTTTATCACGTTAAAAAATCTAAAGGCATGTTGTAGGTATTGAATATACCGTGTGTAGAATTGTTCTTGTAAACCCTGTGTATTTTGTTCCTACGGCTATGTTACTGTGTGTTTTCTTACTCTTACAGCCCATTGATGGTTGCTTACATAAAATGTAAAGTGCACGGCGACTATACATTTGGTTATGTATCCTGTCCGTCCGTCCGTCCGTCCGTCCGTCTGTCTGTCTGTCTGTATGTCTGTCTGTTTGTCTGTCTGTATGTCTGTCTGTCTGTCTGTCTGTCTGTCTGTCTGTCTGTTTGTCTGTCTGTCTGTATGTCTGTCTGTATATATATATATATGCATGTATGTATATGTATGGTACGTGTGACTCAGAGAAAGGCGGATTTATTGGTTTATAGTAGTGAATGTGAAATGTTCATTCACATGCACATACACATACACGTATACACTTTAATATAGTTGAATGTGCGAACGCATATTTTAATTTTGTTTTCGATCTGATCTTCTACTTGGTACAGTCGTGGAGCGGATGAGTCACTGCTATGAACCGTTGTACGCAATCCTAAGCGTGTTAACCAAAAAGTATCTCGCCACCCTCCCGGCAGTGCCATGTTTGGACCCACATCCAAACAATCACACGTGCATACATACACGCACGTGTGGACATGGAAACACACAATCATGCATAAAACAGCAAACATCCACATGTGCTACGTTGACAACAAGTATTGTTGGTTGTGCGAAAACACATTTGTCCAGACTATCAAGTGAAACTTCTTGTACGGAAATTGTGTATAATGACGACGATTCTGGGAAAATGTCAGGTGAGGGTGAGATAGGAGCTCTAAGAGTTCAAAAGCTCTGCATTAGTAACGCTGTACGTAGCAGAGTGGGTGTTAGTGATACCTCAAACGAGAAGAATGAAAATATGGATTGGAACAATGGAGCGAGCGATGAAGTCGTGGATACGCCAAATAAAAGTAAGAGCAATAGAGAAGCCCGTTTGCAGGAACTCTTAGATCTTGCTGTGAAATATGGTTTAGATGGTTCAACCGAAAAGAATCATGAAAGTGCTATACCCGTAAATGCTGATATAGATGTGCGTGCACATGAATGCGCGGCTGATGCACGAATACATATGACTGCAATACCAGCTTCTACTGACGAGCATTACAGCTGTATCGCGGTTGAGAAACACCTAGTGGAGCTGTTGCTTAAGGGGTTGAGAGAATGTAAAAACAATACCCATTTTCACAAAGCCACGTATAGGGAGTGTACCCTTTTAATGTATAGTCCTACCCATAGGTATGTACGATGTGGTATGTTCTGTATGAATGCATGTGCTGAAGAACATAATTTGCCAGTGAAATGAATGCATACATGATTACATTCATGTTCTCGTCAGTTAATCAGGATTTTATAAACCAGTTGAGCTACGGTGTTGTTTTCCTCATATAGTGGAGGTAATTACGTCGTTTTCGTTGGCATAAGATCTCATCGCATTCACCCACCTTGTCACGTTCTCACCCAGTCTCTCAATACTGCCACATTAATGTATACAAGCAGTGACAAACTGGCTCTTATCCACTTCTGTTACTTCATTTACTTAAAAAGCATATCCTCTTTGGTTCAAACGATTCTACCTACCACAACATCTAGGGATATCGAGTTGGCATTGTCGAACCTAAAGACGATTGTACAAAAAAGACCAGATTCTTATGAATTTAAAAAGGAAAATAAGGTAAGTATGCGTGTAATAGTATTTGTATGTTTTTCAATATATATTTTTGTTTGTCTGCACATAAGAGTATGTGTTCATTTCGTTGTGTCTGTTATGGTTTTGTACATTATTGTACAAGGTATAATTGTATATTCATTACTTATCGTACAGGTCAATATAGGATTTTAATTCAGTACCCAACTTTCGAGTGTTCCATGGATTGTATGAGTATCGAGTGCACGTTTCTTTCATGTACACCTAGGACGATCATATCCTTATTCTTCGCGCACATTCTGCATATACACACCTGTGTAGTAAGTGCACATAATTGTGCACGTGAAAGTAGTAAGTATAAACACTTCACTATCTATGCCATAGATTTGGCGATTAGTGGAGAGTGGCGAGGTACGAAAAACTGATCCTTTAATGTGTGCCCTGGAGGACCCGACAATTTCCATGGTTGATCGACCTGGATCTCATTATATACGTCGCGAGAGTTTCGTCGATCTGTATCTTCGTGCAGGTATGTATATGTACGGCACTTTCAATGCGCGTAAATACATACTTGTGATGTTATGAAGTTTATATGCGTTCAGTGGATATAAACAACTGATAGCCTATAGTCTCACATTATAAGATGGAGGAGTTCGTAGATATTTAATACGTACATGAGTGTTTATTGATGTACAACATATACGACCCTGACATCTTAGTCTTCTACTCGTATCACACAATGTATGTTTGTGGTGTACTTTCCAAAAGCCAATTGTTCTCGTGTGCTAACCTATAAGCAAAAATGACGCGCGTGTTTAATAAAGAAGTAAACACAATCCATACATGTATTGAACGCACGTAAACCCCATATAATGTCATTTACATATTCGTTTATTTCATGCTCTTATAATATACGCACATACTCTAAATCGTGTATTGCTTTGTATGTCTCTGTATATATGTATGTCTTGTAGCTGCCGAAAACCACGACGTGATTCTTCTATGCAATGCCTACAAGCAACTTTCTGGAATGTCTCTCAAGTACTACACCGAAATCAACGCGGATTCCGCAAATAAGGGTAGTGGGTGGTTTGGAGTGACTGGAACATTTCTAATGCCTGATGCCATTCATAGACTTCGCGCACGTGCACTCTCTCTGCTTATTGCAGTACTACCTGGCAGTGTGGCCGTGTTGGAGGAAATGTTTGGTAAGTGTGAAAGAGAGTGTGCGCAACAGAATGTCTCTGTCTGTGTTGAGGAAGCTAAAGCGCTCACGGATGTGAGTGGTTGTGCAAGTGCAACTGATAGTGTAAATATGGGGGGCGACGTGGACATGAGTGACATGAGTATGAGCGAGATGGAAAACACGTTTGCCGATGCAAACGTCGATATTCTTCTGTCAACTTCCACCTCTCCGGAAGGACCAGTGCCAGATGAATGTAATAATCGACCTGTGGAAATGAATGCATTTGACGATACGGTCGAAGCGCACAGAAATACTGATGCTCTTGCACCTATTGCAACAAAGATAGCAACACAAAAAGGCACACCTGTTCAAAATAAGGGTAATGATCAACTATATCGTTGTTATCTCTTTTGCCTGTCGGTAATTGAAGCTATAAGTGATGCTTTGACTGTATCTGATGTGCAGCCACGGGTGAAAAGCATGCTAGAACGGTGGAGGTTGGAGTGCTACAAGTTCATGCCCGACATCAATACTGAATGGCTTAAAAACGAAATCGCTAGGGAAAATGCATGTGCACTGGAGGTACTTGCGTTGCATATGCATATATATTAATTATGGCTGAGAGTGATGTATTATATAGCATTTGTGTCATACAATATGTTTGCTGTGGAACTACCACAATGTTCAATTCCTAACATAGTAAAGATGGGGTATGTGTAAGCTATAAGAACTTTAGAACCTTCCACGCTTCTGTATCATGATAATGTATATGTGACGCACGCTTATAATATTCTTGTGTATTAACGTCGATTGTACTTATATTTAATAGATGAACATGAAAGATCGCGTATACGCAGACAAACTATCACGAATATTTCTAATACATTTTCACATTCGTAAACAGGCCAAGTTAGAACAGCTCGAAGCGGTCTGTGTGAAACCCAACACGGACGTTATACAGTCGCCCTATCCAATCGAACATACTGTAGAATCAACAGGGAATTGTGTACAATCTAGTGCTACTGAAGATCAGCCAATTTTTGTGGAAGGCATACACAACTCAAGGGACACGGATGAACAGCAAACGAAAGACTTGAATGTAAATATAGCCTCAACTGTAACTGCAGGCGCAACTACTTTAACTATATCAACAGCGACACATGTATATGAGAACGCAAACACTCCAAATACAAATCTGGTAGGAGATCGAACAGACCGTGGAGACAAAGTCTCACGTTACGGTAAACCGTTTAGTTTACTTATCACACCCGAGGAACAGTTGGTGCACGTAGACGACTTTGTAGCCAAAGAGCTACCGGACTCTATTAAGGTGTTGAAACGACATCTCGATCCAAAACCAAAACACAAAACGCTTGCAAAGAAATCGGTGGAGAATGTTTCTGATCACTCGCACGAGCGTTTCAAGACTGGGATGGTGAAGGCGACTCGAACGTCAGCACGGAAGACTCTCCACTTGCACAAAAAAGAAACCAATGCATCGTAAGAATATTCACTCGAACTTTATGTCCTGAATCTTCTCTAGGTGCATGGGTATACGAAAACAAGCGCCCTCCCTCACAAATATTAAAAACTAACAAAATATATTCATGGATGCTGTTTAGCATCACATCCTGAGAGGTTCAAAATGAGGGACAATAACTCTGCATAGCCTAATCTGGCTCGAAAAGGTCTTCTACTTGCACGGGTACTGAGGTCACAAAAAATAAGAATGTACACACATGATAGGAAGAAAAAACGGTAAAGAACGTTTACTCATGGGGATGCCATACTATAAATATAAAAACGGAAACTTCGTTCTTAAAAGACCCACTAAACACACATCGTTCAAGAATGCCGAAACATGTAAACACATTAGAAACGCAACAACGGCACAGTAAGGCAAATAAATCTAATGTTTCTTGTTGGCCATGGTTCCCTAGACTGGACTTACTTGTTGTGTGAGTTGTGAATGTGTTGTGTGCGTGAGTTGCGTACAGTTATGTTGGTCCTTGTGTGCTGTGTGTGTGAGTTGCCTATGTGTTGTGTGTGTGGGGATTGTGCGAGTTGCCTATCTTGGGTATGTGTGTGTGAGTTGCAGACTATCCAGATTGATGACAGATGGTGTGTGCATGTGCGTGTGCGTGTATGTGCGTGCGTGTGTGTGTGTGCGTGTGTGTGTGTGCGTGCGTGTGTGTGTGTGCGTGCGTGCGTGTGTGTGTGTGTGCGTGTATGTGCGTGCGTGTGTGTGCGTGCGTGTGTGTGTGTGCGTGCGTGCGTGCGTGTGTGTGTGTGTGTGTGTGTGTGTGTGTGTGTGTGTGTGTGTGTGTGTG